>JAOTOM010001960.1:0-85685 GCA_034440615.1 Ashinkailepas kermadecensis | reverse complement strand
GCCTGTAACCACCGGCGGCCCATCATCCCCCGCCCACCCGGGCCTGTAACCACCGGCGGCCCATCATCCCCGCCCACCCGGGCCTGTAACCACCGGCGGCCCATCATCCCCCGCCCACCCGGGCCTGTAACCACCGGCGGCCCATCATCCCCCGCCCACCCGGGCCTGTAACCACCGGCGGCCCATCATCCCCCGCCCACCCGGGCCTGTAACCACCGGCGGCCCATCATCCCCGCCCACCCGGGCCTGATGCACGCGGCTACCTGACGGGTTCCAGTGGCAGAATTATGCAGCGGGCCAGAGAAGGCTGGGCTGCAGCAGCTGCCTCCTGATCTGTCTCTGGTGACCCTATCGTAAAATGATGAAATGAAAATGAATATCATGGAAACAATGGAATCCTGCGTCGAAACCGTTCCTCTTGCCAACGACCGGCTTCCACTAAGTTTCAGTGACTGCCGTTGTCTCCATGTTTCGAAGAGGTAACCAATCAGGAAGTGCAATACCCGGTGTACCACGTTTCGGTGCAGACAAATAATCGTGTAAATTTCCATGTCATGTACCAATTGCTGTGTCTCTAGATTCAGAGGCGGAGTGCTGACTTGACCAAACGTGTATTGCAACGCAAACGACTCCAGGATATGACATGGGGATATATTGTAGAAGGGATATGGAAGCTTATTTATATATGTATATATATATATATATATATATATATATATATATATATATATATATATATATATATATATATATATATATAATATAATATACAGTTACCCGGCTCATTCTCATCATGTCTCTCTCCTTCTCCCTCTCCCTCACCCTTCCCTCAATATATATCCATGGATATATATATTGTAGAAGAGATATGGAAGCTTATTTATATCTATATATATAAAATATACAGTTACCAGGCTCGTTCGCATCATGTCTCTCTCCTTCTCCCTCTCCCTCACCCTTCCCTCTATGTATGTTTCCATAAATATTTCTTCCCCTCCCGTTTTTCCTTTCGCCTTCTGACTGTGCACGTCTGTCCACTAGGCCCGGCGCTAAATGTTGCGTGTCCGCTTCTGCAGAGAGACGGACAGGTTCGAGCTGTGCTGCCTGGCACGACACGTGCCCAACTGTCTGCCAGCCGCTGACGAGTTCTCCAGCTGCGAAGACCTCATGTCCAACATGGTGTTGCGCTGCTGCATCTGGGCGCTCGGTGCCGTCGCACTGGTGGGAAACCTGCTGGTCATGTGCTGGCGGGGCCTGCATAAAACCAGCAACAAGGTGAGCGGCGCACACAGCCAGCAGTCAGGCGTGAGCACAGCACCAGCCACTGCCAGTAACCTGGTCTGTAACACTGATATTTGAAGATCGTTAATAGTGTGTAAGTAAATTACAAGTCCATGCAATGGTACGATAGTAAATTGTGGGTAATAATGTGCGAGTGGAAGTATAATGATACGAAAGTGAAGTCATCAACGCAAATACCAGAAGAAGAAGAAAAAGCATGTCGAAACTCCAAGCATGTTTCGTGACTTCATGACCAAGTCGTCTGATGCTTGACTATATATACACGGGAGTGCAAAATATACCATTTTTTGCCTGTAACGTTTGAACATTTTTAGATTTTCTCGCCCTAGCTTGCAGCCTTACATAATATTTGATGCATCATGTCAGATTAACTATACTATGCATGACCAATTTAGGAGATATTTCTCTCTCTAGCCCACTCTCCCCCCATTTTACGTCGCTCTCTATGGATCAAAAAAATAGGTTTCATTTTTAGGAAGAACATTTAATATTTCAGGATGTAGGATGTCTCACGACTGAGGATTGTGTAACTATCAACCCCACTCTGCCTCTCCCTCTCCCTCTCTCTCTCTCTCTCCCTCTCCCTCTCCCTCTCTCTCTCTCCCTCTCTCTCTCTCTCTCTCTCCTCTCTCCCTCTCCTCTCTCTCCTCTCCCTCTCTCTCTCTCTCTCTCTCTCCCTCTCTCTCTCCCTCTCTCTCTCTCTCTCTCCCTCTCCCTCTCCTCTCTCCCTCTCCCTCTCCCTCTCCCTCTCCCTCTCCCTCTCCCTCTCCCTCTCTCTCTCTCTCTCTCTCTCTCTCTCTCTCTCTCTCTCTCTCTCTCTCTCTCTCTCTCTCTCTCTCTCTCTCTCTCTCACTCTCACTCTCACTCTCACTCTCTCTCTCTCACACTCTCACTCACTCTTTCTCCCCCCTGTTCCTCTGTCTCCCTGCCCCTCTGTTCCATGTTCCTCTGTTCCTTCGTTCCTCTGTTCTTCCGTTCCTCTGTTCCTCTACTCCTCTCTCTCTCTCTCCGCCTCACGTACACTCTCTGCCGCAGGTACACTCGTTTCTGATTTTGAACCTGGCGTTCAGCGACTGTCTGATGGGCGTGTACCTGCTGCTGATCGGCGTGGCCGACCTGTACTACCGCGGCCGCTACTCAGTGGTGGAGCGCAGCTGGCGCAGCTCGCGGCTCTGCCACCTGGCCGGCTTCGTCAGCACATTCTCCTCCGAGCTCAGCGTGTTCACACTCACAGGTCAGCGGCTTCACACCTCACAGGTCAACGGCTGCCACCTGGTCGGCTTCGTCAGCGCATCCTCCTCCGAGCTCAGCGTGTTCACACTCACAGGTCAGCGGCTTCACACTTCACAGGTCAGTGGCTCTGCTACCTGGTCGGCTTCGTCAGCACATTCTCACAGGTCAGCGGCTGCACACACTCACAGGTCGGCGACCGTACATACTCACAGGTCAGGGGCTGTACACACTCACAGGTCAGCGGCTGTACGCACTCACAGGTCAGCGGCTGCACACACTCGCATGGTGGTGGCTTTGCGCCAGCAAGTCAGTGTGTCTTTAGCATTCACTAGTTCGTAGTGTCACGCTAGTGAGTTAGCGTCATACTTGCAGGTCAGCATCGCCGCGCTAAGAAGTCAGTCGTCACACTCACGCAGGTCAGTGTCTTCACACTCACAAGTTAGCATGTACTGGCGACTATAGCAATGCCCGTTGGCGTAGTTAGTGGGGCGGGGGGCGATAGTCCACTCCCCCTCACACACACACACACACATACACACACACACACACACACACACACACACACACACACACTTTTTGGCGGCACCTCTGTGTATATAAGGCTTTCATCCCCTACAACTCAAGCACACACCCCTTAAACTTTCCTCAGTCAGTGGCACCTCTCCGGGGAAATGGCAACCTCTGAGCATCGTCCCCCTCCCCCACTTGTCCACTTGAGCATCGTCCCACATCGTCCCCCCCCCACACATACACTTCCTGTCGCTCCTACTCCTCCGACTATGCCATTCGCATAGCAGTGGCACTGGAACTGCGAGCAGTTCACTGATTGGTGTTGTTCACACTCTCGGACCATTGTGTTCACACTTGCAGGACATTGTGTTCACGCTGGCAGGACATTGTGTTCACACTGACAGGACATTGTGTTCACATTCTCGGACCATTGTGTTCACACTGGTAGGACATTGTGTTCACATTCCCGGACCATTGTGTTCACACTGGCAGGACATTGTGTTCACACTGGCAGGCTGACGTTTGCACAGGGGCGGACCAGCGCGCTCACATGTCGTGCACTACGTTACTTCTTGGGTCAGGGGTGTTGTTTTGTATACTTTTGGAGGGGAATGTACCCCCTCAATGTTCAATTTTGCCCCTCCAATAGTGAATTTGCCCCCTCCCCAATATGAAGTGGAAAAGGACATGCAGCAAAAAGCATAAAACTACGGGCTGTGATCGGAGAGGCAGCGCCGATGTCCCCGCCGATGGTCCCGTCGATGATCCCGCCGATAGCCCGGTCGATTGTCCCACCGATGTCCCCACCGATGGTCCCGTCGATGACCCCGCCGATAGCCCCACCGATAGCCCGGTCGATTGTCCCACCGGTGACTCCGCCGATGGTCCCGTCGATGATCCCGCCGATAGCCCCACCGATAGCCCGGTCGATTGTCCCACCGATGTCCCCGCCGATGGTCCCGCCGATAGCCCCACCGATAGCCCCGCCGATGGTCCCACCGATGGCCCCGCCGATGGTCCCACCGATGGCCCCGCCGATGGTCCCACCGATGGCCCCGCCGATTGTCCCACCGATGGCCCCGCCGATGGTCCCACCGATGGCCCCGCCGATTGCTCCGCCAAGGGCCCTAGAGCTAGTGACGTCCGCCGCCTGTTCACTCTGGTGACCTGCCACTCGGGACAGTTTCCAGGTGACTGACCGCTACCGTTAACGTCGCGACTATACCCTGTAGTGTGGCCAGCGTGCTGATGTCCGGAGACACTGCGCCGACTGGCATCGCCTGCGCTGTTGAGCATCCTGCCGCGATTGCTGACACCAGGCCTGAACCCGAGGCTTCTAAGAGTATGTTAGCTGTGGTAGCCAGTTGGCCCAGATGAGCTTCCTCTGACGGCAGCGATAATGCTGCTCAAGCCTCCGGCAGCCGTTGAAGAAATAGTCTTCAACAGCTCACGGGCGTGTGGGGAATCTCCTGCTGTACCCAGTTCTGAGTGCATCCACAGGAGCAGCTGGAATGGCTTCTGGTCCCCGAGCTGCTGGCGTGGAAATGGAGCTTCCGGGAGGGCCGCTCGCAATTGCGCCAACCCACGCCTTATGGCGTCTTGTCTTGGTTCTGGGAGTCTTGGTCGTGATAATATCTGCACCTGAGTGACGAGCAACACATAAAGGCTTACCACCAGCAAGTCGAACTTGGTGCTGTCTTCTTGGATTCCAGCCACCCGAAACGCAGAGTCGGCTTGCGTCGGCTAGAGGTATGTCTTCTCCGGAGAAAGGAGAGAACTGTGATAGCTTGAACGCGGCCAACTGCTGGTTTGCAGATGCAAGTGTCCGGGGCGGATGCTGGGAGGGAGAATGGGGACATTTGCCTCCTTCCTATAGAAAGTGGCCGCTCCTCCAGCCGAGGAAAGGCGCTCATCCGGGAAGGCTCGAGTGAACCCCCTACAATTTTTTAGTCAGAAGCGCCCCTCCGAGAAAAAAAAGATTCAGTGTGCTCGAATGGACCCCCCTCGAATTTTTCGGCCCGAGGCCCCCTCGGAAGGAAGACACCCCTCTAGGCAGGAGCGGGTTCAGAAATTATCATGAGGGGAACTTGGTCTCTGGATTGTCTTTGGCTAAAACATTTTACGGGTGGGGTGTACTCGGGCCTTCACGGAGGGGCACCTCTACCTTCCAAGGTGTGCATCTGGCTGAAAAAATATAGGGGGTTCACTCAAACACACTAGATGGGGGGTCTTTCTCTTCCAAGGAACGCCTCTGACTGAATAATTATAGGGGAATGCACTCGAGCACCTTTTCCTCTCAGAGGGACGTCTCTGGATGGAAAATTTGATGGGTCGATGGGGATGCACTCGAGCTTTCTCAGAATGAAGCATTTTCCTGGCCGAAGGGGAGCCAATTTCCATGGGGCACATGCCTTCAATACCACGAATTGACAGGCTACAACATGCATGCTTATCAAAGGAAGGCAAGAATAGGAGGAGGTATACTCTTGTATGTCATGCAAGTAATGAAATGTCATTCCATAGAGGATAGTGCATGTAGTGAAGGAGTAGAATATTTGTGGTTAGATGTCATTCTGAAGAATGGAACAAAATTTAGAATTCGGGAATTCTATAGACCTCCAGACCAGAATGAAAACACTGACAGGTTGATGCAGGAAGAGATAAGTAGGAGAGTGCAGGAAAGAACTGGTTTGTTTGGGGATTTCAACATAGCAGGATTGGGAAACAAAACTATAGGTCTAAACGAATCAGGAAGACGTTTCCTGGCTTGTTTTGAGGAAAATTTATTTTTTTTCAAACGTCACATGAAATTTCAAGGGAACATGAAATATTAGATCTTGTGCATACTAATGAGGAACGTTTTGTACAAAATGTGAACATGGGAGAGACCTTTGGTAATAGTGATCACAACGTTATGCGCTTCTCATTGAATGTTGGAAGTGCAGGAACCAATTAAACATTGATTCAAAATTTTGCTAAATGGAATTACAATGAGTTCAGGATCTTCTGGAATGAAATTCATTGGGAAGACTTATTGCAGGGCTTAGATGCTTATGAAATGTGGAGAATGATGAAAGACAAACTATTTCAAGGTCGGGATAGGTTCATTCCCAATAGACGAATTAGATTAACCACCCTTCATGGCTAACCAGGGAAGTAAAGCATTTACTGGAGTCAAAGAAACAGGCATTCAAGAAACTAAAAGATGCTAACTCTGAGGTAAACCTCAAATCATATAAAAAAGCTAGAAATCAAGTTAGGTGTGTTAGGGCATCTAAAAGACTGGCTGAAATCAAATTAGCTCGAGAATGTTCAGCAGGTAAGTTGAGAGATTCTTTAGCTTCTACAAATTTAAGGCTAAAAGGTGTAGTGTAGGACCACTGGAGGTAGATCGGGAAATAGTGGTTGATGATTGTGATATTGTGGAATCTCTAAGCAAGCAATTCTCATCAGTCTTTATTAAGGAGAATTATGGTACAATGAAAACAACTGAAGGTTATGCCATGACAAGTGATAGGCTAGAGGATCTTACATAAAGACATAAAGACATAAAATATCAGTGCAACTATGAGCCACAAGGTCCCTTCTTGGTTGCACTCTGTACACTGAACCAGTTGTCCATCAAATGCGTTGATCAACTCTCCCTGGAATACAGAAAAACAAGCCCCCTATTCTTATAATGATTGTCTATGCTGTTCTTAAAGATGTTCAGTGTGTTGCTACTGACAATGGTTTCTGGCAGCTGGTTCCAGTGTTCTACTACCCTGTTGGTGAAGAAGGACTGTCTTAACCTTGTCCTGCTGTGATTAACTTTAATTTTGAATTGATGACCTCTAATTGCATCATTTCTGTTAAATTCAAACAGTTCCCTGAGATAACCCTGTTTCTGACCATGAACAAATTTAAAGACCTCGATGAGATCTCCTATCAGCCTTCTATATCTAAGTGAAAACATATTCAATTTCTTCAATCTTTCCTTATATGCCAGGTTGCCCATACCATTCACCATTTTTGTTGCCCTCTTTTGTACTCTCTCTAAAAGCCAACAATCTTTTTCATAACTAGGGGACCAAGCTTGGACACAATATTCCAGATGTGGCCTGACATATGCACAATAATGCTTCCTGATGACTTCCTCACTTTTGCATGATACATTCTTATTTATTGCCCCAAGCATTCTTCGTGCCTTCTCCTGGCTTCTTTGGTCTGTTCTGATGCCCCCAATTTTGTGTTAAAAATAACACCTAAGTCCTTCTCCTGCTGAGTCACAGATAGTACTTGGCCACCCATCAAGTATGGAGCCTTGATATGCTGCCTACCTACATGCATGATTTTGCACTTATCAAAATTAAATTTCATTTGCCATTTTTCGGGCCACTTCACAAGCTCGTCTAAGTCTTTCTGCAGCAAGACCTGCTCATTGTGCCCTGTTATTGCCCTAAAGACCTTCAAATCATCTGCAAATTTCAACACCTTACAGCTTAGGCCACTTTCAATGTTATTTACAAACATAATGAACAATAGTGGTCCCAGTACTGACCCTTGGGGGACTCCACTAAGAACATTTTGCCATGATGATTTTGTACCATTTAGCATCACTCTCTGCTGTCTATCTGAAAGCCACAACCCTATCCATTTTAGGATGTTACCCACAATACCATGGGCCTGAAGCTGCATCATTAACCGTTTATGAGGTACCTTGTCAAAGGCCTTGCTAAAGTCAAGATATGCTACATCAACCTGATTTCCCTTATCAAATTGTTCTGTAGCAAAATTAAAAAAGTCCAAGAGATTTGTGAGACACGATCGCCCTTTTCTAAACCCATGTTGAGTATCTTCAATCACTCTGTTTCCTTGCAGAAAACTAACTATTTTATCCTTGATAATTGATTCAAGTACCTTCCAGACTAGTGATGTGAGGCTTACTGGCCTATAGTTTTCAACTTTCCCTCTTTCTCCTTTCTTGAAAATAGGAACTACATTTGCCCTTTTCCAATCGGTTGGAATTTCATTTTGTGAAACTGATCTACAAAATATTATACTGAGTGGAATTGCCAATTCTTTTTCAGCTTCCCGCAATACCCTAGCATAAATTCCATCAGGTCCTGCTGCCTTGTTTGGCTTTATTTTCCTGACATAATTCAAAACAACATCACTGTCAATGAAATCAACATCATGTAACTGATCACCTGTTGCTGGGCTGTGGTTCACAGTTGGCAGATTTGTCACATCCTCCAATGTAAACACTGATTTAAACTGCTTGCTCAATTCCTCAACCATCTCATTATCCTCACTCATTATAATCCCATTTACTTCCAGTGGACCAATTGTGCTTGAAACTTTACTTATCTTGTAGAAACTAAAGAACTTTTTACTGTCCCCATTACAGTTCCTAGCCAAATCGAATTCTTTTGCTCGCTTTGCTGCTCTGGTTTTCTGTTTCACAGCGTCTCTAGCTTTTTGATACAACCTTAGATTTACTATATTTGAAGCTTCCTTAAATACTCTAAATGCATCTTTCTTAGCCTTAATTGCTTTTGTCAAATCTGGTGTAAGTCATGCTGGCTTTCCTACTCTTCTTTTGCGCCTTTGCTTTTGGCGCTGAATTTCCCTCAAGTAAGATTTGAACTTTTCCCACATTTCACAGGCATTTAAATCGGAGAATTCTTCTTCCCATTTTATGGCACTTAAAGCTGCTCTCATGCAGTCAAAGTCTGCCCTGTTAAAATTTGGAACCTTTGCCAAATTATCCTTGATTGTCCCTGCTACATGTGCCTTGAATCTCACTATGTTATGGTCACTTCTTCCCAGAGTTTCTCCTACAGTCAAGTCTTGAACTAAATCACTTAAATCCGAGAAGACAAGGTCCAAGAATAAGCCCTGCCTAGTTGGTTCTGTTACAAACTGGTGTAAGAACAGGTCCTCTTCAAGGCATTTCCTAAACAGTTTACATGCTGGGGAGCCAACGCCAACATTTTCATATCCTTTCAGATTAAAGTCACCAAGAATAAGGCATTTCCTCTGAAAGTTTCTACTGATTTCCTCACAAATCACCTTATCAAGCTCCAGTTGCTGAGAATGTGGCAAGGTTCCTGATCGGTACAAAGCTCCTATTCTCAGTTTATTGCTGTTGCCTTTTCCCACAGAAACATCAAGGCAAATGGACTCCACCGACACATTTTTTACCCCATCTGCTACTTTTTGAGAACTGAATAAGCTATTCACATAGAGCATTACACCACCCACTTTCACTGCTGGACCCCTATTGCATGAAAACATATTGTATCCCTGGATCTCATAGTCCTGCAAGTTATCCCCAAAATACCCCTCACTGACCCATGCCTCAGTAATGCAAATAAAATCTGGTTCCTCATCAGCAACATAACACTTGAACTCGTCAAATTTGGATCGAATACTCTGAGCATTAAGCATCATACACTTAAGAAATGTTCCATAACCATCTTTGGTTTTTCATGCTGAGTAGCTCTATCATCTCTGGATGAGCTACCACTCTGCCCCCTTGATCTACTGCCATCCCTATTTGCTGACTGTGAGGTTCTATTGCCTATGCTGTCACTATTGGCATATTCATGAGATGGTAATGCCACTTCTTCCCTCCCCACCCCATTATCTAGTTTCCCTGAAGGACATGTTCATACGCTTTACTTAACACTTGCACCCCCTTCTCGGAGAAGTGCAGGCCATCCCTTTGATAGAGGTCCCATGAACCATAAAACCTGCACCACTTGTCAACAAAGGTCAAACCTAACTCATTGCAGAGCCTACCCACCCTGGCATTGGCTGCCAGTGCCCTAGAGCTCCACTCAGGGGAGACTCAGCCCTGGGCAGAATAGCTGTCACAATAACTCTGCTTTTGCTCTGCTTCAGGGTGGCCAGAAGGGCCTTGTAGTCCTGCAGCAACTCCTCACTCCTAGCAGGACCTACGTTGTTCACTCCTACCTGCACTATAACTGTACTAAACTGGTCCTCACTGGTGGCCTGTGCCACCACTGGGACCAGGTCTCTAACCTTGGCACCAGGCCTGGTGATGCACCTCCTGCCTCTCCTACCTTTACAGAAAACTCTATCTAAATGCCGCACCCGAGAGTCTCCTACCACCAGCACATTCTCCTTGCTGCTATCACTGCTATCACTATCCTGCGGGCAGTCCTCCAGTGCCTGGAACCTATTGGATGTTATTACTCCTGCCTGTTGAGCTGCTTCACTAGGTTGCTTCCCACTCCTACCACCTACCACCTGCCACTCACTGCCCCCTTGCTTAGGCTCACTCCTCCAAATCCTCCACCCCCTGACTTTAAACCATTGCCCCTCCTGTGCGCTACAATTAGAAATCTTCTGTTCACTAGGAATACTTATATCTTCAGATCTCCCTGCCACCTCCACAGCAGGGGAAGCTACAGTTACCTGGTGGCCTGTGACCACCTGGGCATAGGATGCCCATGCTACAGACTGCCCCTTACATGTTACTCTTTCTAGCCAGCCCTGTGAAGCAAGGGAAGCTTTGAGCTTGGAAAGCTCTGCCTTAAGGGCCCTAACCTCATCCTCTAGTGCCTGCATCCTGGTAGTAACCATCCTAAAGGCTGCAGCTTATTCCTAGATTGAGATTGAAAAGTAACTTGCTGCAAAATGATTTACCAAATAACAGAGCAGAGCGAAATAACCGACAAAGCTTAGGTCTATGCTAGTTCCTAACTATGCAGCACTTACAAGGTAATCACTGTGCAGAAAGTTGACTGTGGTTTGAAAGAAAGAAGAAATCACTCGCTGAATAACTGCCAAAAATGAAATAAATAGCTGAAAACACTAGACAAAGACACACTAGACACACTAGACAAAGACAGACAGAATGCACAAAATGGCGCTGGGCAGCGTCTCTTGGTGTAAATATTATAATCTGCTTGCTAAAAAAGAAACTTATGAGCTAAAACTATGCAAATATATGCACAGAAGTAATTGTGAAATACCTATCCACAGTTAAGCCTAGGATACTGCCCGGTTCTGCAACAACTTATCTGGAAAGCAGGAGCTCCACATCGACGTGTTTCCACCTTGACACCTGGCGGCGAACTGACAATAACTACAGGAGCTGTAGAAAAGCAGTTGCAGAATATAAAACCTAATAAATCTTCTAGACCAGACCATGTATATGCTGGTATCTTAGTAGAGTCTGCTAAAGCTTTAGCAGTTCCCTATGTATCATTTTCAGGCGGTCTATATAATATTCTGAAGCACCTAAAGATTGGAGAAATGCAAACGTATTACCAATTTAAAAAAGGGAAGTATGAAGTGTGTAGGAAACTACAGGCCAGTCAGTTTGACCTCAATAGTTTGCAAGGTACTAGAAAATATGGTTAAACAGAATGTTCAGATTCACCTTGATAGGCTTTTAAGGGATACTCAACATGTATTTCGATCTCGAAGGTCTTGTCTAACTAACCTATTGGATTTCATGAGTATGTTACTAAAGAAGTAGACAATTAAAGCAGAATGGATGTTGTGTACTTGGACTTTAGCAAAGCTCTTGATAAAGTTCCACATGGAAGGCTAAATCATCAACTACAGCAACATGGAATTGTTGGAAAAGTTATAGGTTGGATTGAAGCATGGTTGAGGGGAAGGAAACAAAAGGTAGTGTTAAATGGATGCAAATCTGATTGGAAGGATGTTCTGAGTGGAGTACCACAGGGCTCTGCTCCAGGGCCACTTCTCTTTATCATCTTTGTGAATAACATTGAGGTAGGTCTTAGGAATAGAGTGTTAAAATTTGCTGATGACATCAAGCTGGTAGGAGTGGCTAACAGTAGTGATCAATCTAGTAATATTCAACTAGACTTGGAGGACTTAAAAAACCGGCTGATCAATCACAGATGTCTTTCAACTATGATAAGTGTAAGGCATCTGGGTTTTGGAAGTGAGACTTTCAGATATACAATGGGAGGAAGGGAACTGGATGTTATTGAAGAGGAAAGAGACTTAGGTGTGTTGGTTTCAAAAGACCTTAAAGCAGAAAAAAAACAATGTATCTCAGCTAGGAACACGGGACTCAGAATGTTGGGACTCATTGATAGAAGTGTGAGATATAGGAGCATGGAAGTCATGGAAAAAACCGTACTTAGCATATGTGCGACCCCACTTGGAATATTATGTACAAGCATGGAGCCCCTACCTACAAAAAGACATAGATATGTCAGAAAACGTGCAGCGCAAAGCCACTAGACTCATCAGTGCAATAGGTAACTTATATTATGGAGAAAGGCTTATGGCATTATATATGTACTCACTCAAGTATAGGATATTAACGGGGAACATTATTTAAATGCACACAATTGTGAAAGGGCTAGATCAGGTCAACTTGAATGATGCTCATCGGTTTAGAGTATCACATAGGGGTCATCAATTCTGGTTAGACAAGTTGAGGTGTAGGACAGTTAAGCAACAACAGGTCTTCAGTCAAAGGGTTGTTGATCAGTGGAATAGGCTGTCTGCTGATGTTGTGGGGAGTTCCTCGTTGAATGTATTTAAAAGTAGGGTGGACAAATTCTTTAGACGGGAAAATCTTGTTTTTGAGTTCTAATTTGTGATGGATGGGGTGAGATTTATGCTAAGTGTGCACGACACAGACCCCTTTAAGCAGGCATGGATGCAGTTTGAAAATTATTGGTAAGGCATTCAATCCACATGTGTTAAGATGCATCAAGGTAATAGGGCTGGATAGCTAGGGAAGATAGGCATTGATAGGTGTGTGGGATGTTGGTGGATGATGATTTGGGTGGGTATTTTTTACCGGGCTTATGGTATCTTCCATTTACAGACTTAACTGGATAGATCCTGGTGGCTCTTATTAAGTATAAAAACTTTATGACTTTATCGCGTCTGTGTCCGCCCATGCCTCCAAGTACTTTGCAGCGGCGCCACTCCAAAGAAATAGCGCCCACTCAGACAAATGCCCCCATGCAAATTCCTGAATCCGCTCCTGGCAGGGTTCCTGGTGCTGGCAGGGCCGCCGCGCCGCGGACGTCAACATGCTTGGTTTTGAAAATTACTTTTTCACATCCTTGTCCTTTTCCCGGGGCTACAACATGGTGTATGACCCATCACCCGATGCCCAATCTTCATGATGGGGAATAATTATGTTCCGAGATATTTTTGACTACATGTGCGATAAAATACCATCTTTTATATTATCCGCGACTTGTATGTCCTATAGCGACTACTTTGCCTACTTCACAGGCACGTAAGTACTTGGGGAGTGGTAACGCATACATATTTTACCATATACCTAAGCATGTAGGACACATAAAACGGAGTGACATCAGAAATTGATACTTCTTAGAACAGCTACAGAGACCCGAAATAGCACAAAGCAGCAAAATAGTTTGCATGCAGTGTGTTTACTACACGATCAATTAAAACCATCTTAATTCCGTGACATAAGCGATCAGACAACCAGACAGAGATTGATGCACATTTGATGCCTTGTACTGTACTTACCTGCTGTTATTCCAGCCTTCGCGTTCCCAGAAACCACGCTTGCTCGCATGTGGCATGGTTTTTTTTACCAGCATTGCTTTTCCCCTTGCCCATGTGTACCGCCTTCTTTTCCTAGATAGTTGCACAGTCTCACACCCTCAGTACGACTTCAATATTGATAGTCCACGTAGCAAGTGTGCGTCTGTGATAATACAGGCAGCAAGTGTCCATGTGCAAGCTTTTCGTTTGACGTGGGTGACGAAGAGGCCAATTCAATGTCGACATTTGTTCTGCTTCTGACGAGTCACTATAATGTGCAGGTCAGAAGGGCCTGATCTGGTTTAGATTGCGAGATATAGCCATACTTAGCACGTATTCCCAAGGCAGCGTTCACCATACGAGTTTACACTGGCTGTTCAGACAGAGTGAGTGAGCGTTCCGAGCCAACGCAGTGATACAAATGCTAAAACCCACTTGGTCTTGCTTGCTTGAATTCACAACCTGGGGGGTAGATTACGGATGTTGCAACCTCGCTTCAGTACAAATTACATGACGCCAGGCTTTTAAGGTCGAATGAGGTCATGATGGGCTGCCTCACCGTACCGCCGGTCCACCGTACCGACGAAGCCTTTGTGACCTTAAACGCTCGTCGGTCAGTCGGTTTGGTACCCCCGAAATTCCTATATTTACTAACGGATTTCGATTTTGTGTTGCTAGGATGCGCTTATCGATTTTTAAGAAATTCACAACATTGCATTACAATATCGCAGCCCGTTTATGAGATAATGTAAAAAAAACAAGAGAACTGGGCGGATTCCTCCCCCACTTTCGGCGTCCCATCCTTCGGCGCGCGTGTGAAACAGCCACATCTTATAACTACATCAATCCTGTATCATTTTGCCGTCCCTCCCCCTCCCCCCTCCAATAATTTTCATAAAGCAACACCTATGCCTTGGGTTCACTTACGATACCGATTTCACATCACCACTCTATTCCAATCTAGTGCGCTTCGCGTCTCCGCTCATACAGCCCACCCAATCCAGTGCGCTTCTCGTCTCCGCTCATACAGCCCACTCCTGCCTCCGCTCGGAACCCACCCGTTCTCCCGCGGCACGATAGTGGTGTGACATGGCTCAGCCAATGGGGTGCCGTTATGACACCTCACGTCACACTGACCTGACCTGACCTGACCTATAACATACACTTGCCAGCCAGTCTACTGCAGCCGCCGTGAGTCCACATGTTGACAAAGGAGTACGCTTACGTCCGCGCGTTATTGCGTTGGCGCTTCGAGATGCGTCCAACATCCGGCCTCGTGAGGCCTGGCTTCGCGGGATCTGCTCGTCAGTCTGAAGGCGATCCACTGGTCAGCCAGACGGGCACCGAGCTGACGGAACGCGCTATCCAACCACGTCGTCAGAATAGACCGACTGTGCCCAGCGGCGACTCGTGCCGCCGAGTTTGGTGTGTAGTGTTAACGCCTCGTGCCGCCGAGTTGGGTGTGTAGTGTTAACGACTCGTGCCGCCGAGTTGGGTGTGTAGTGTTAACGACTCGTGCCGCCGAGTTGGGTGTGTAGTGTTAACGACTCCTGCCGCCGAGTTGGGTGTGTAGTGTTAACGCCGGCGGTCAGCTGAGGCCTTCAGGGTGGGGAGCGGCTACCAGGTCAGAGCTTTCGTGTGTGGGTGGACAGTCTCCACAGACGGTGCTATAGATTTGACGCACGCCATTCTTGGATTGAAGACAAGCAGGGCACAAGATATGGACAAACGATGGACAAGAGATGGGTAAGAGATGGACAAGAGATTGACAAACGATGGACAAGAGAGGGGCAGAAGATGGAAAAAAAGGTGGACAAGAGATCTACAATAGATGGACAAGCAATGGACAAGCGATGGACAAGGGATGGATTTAGCTCCCCTCAAAATTCACCCTCGCAGTGCGGTATAATTTTCTACACCACACAGGGCGGGGTGGTGTCAATTTGACCCTCCAACAACTTGTGTTCTAATGAAGATGGGTATATGCGGCTATTGGCATGGCGTATCTTCTTTATCTTTTCGGTTAACTTCAAACGTTTTTATATATCTATCTTAATTGGCCCTGCATGCCAGGTCGAGCAGGTCAGTGTCTGGGTACTGCCAGTCGCCCGTCTTCGCCGTAGTTTCCGAACCCTGATCGTAAAACAAATGCGATTCCGTGCATTAATATTAATGACGTGCAAGCTGAATACGAAGGCTAGCGCATCATCAGTTGCCGGTTGACTCTCGCGCCATCAAGTCGTCGCTCGTTGCTCGTGGTGTGTCGTGCTGTAGTGGACGTATCTCGCAAGACCAGCCTGCCATCAACTCACCATCTACACTTCAGACTTCTTGCTACTCTTCACCACCAACTTCTAGACCACTCTGCACCTTCAACTCGTCTATAGGTTGGTCCAGAGCCGGCTGATCACTTCGCTGCTTTCTCACTGCTTGTTATTGCAGTTTCCTATTTTTCATTTTCGTGGGGCGACAACCGTCGCTCTTTTCTCATTTCTTTTCTAGTGGGGTGACACCCGTCACCCCACCCGTTTTCGTCATCGTCGTATTTTCGTTCCCTTTGTTCTGTGTGTTTATTTAGATTTCGTTTGGTAGGGTGTTTTTCCCCGTGATGGGGAAAAAGAGGAAGAAAGGCACCGACCCAAGCTCGCCAAAGGACTCTGATTCTGAATTTCCTCCGCTGACCACACCCGACGACCATCGCACGAACACGGACTTGGCCTCTGATGTTCCCTCACTGAATTCGACCATTGATGAACCGCGCCGGACAATTCCCCTTGATGACGCCATGGACGCCCTTTGCACCTCGCCGAACCCTGCTCGTCCCAAGACCTCGGTCTCGCCTCAGAATCCAGACCAGGCCATCACTCTTCACGCCGCTGACCCACGCTCGAACCAGACCACGCCCTCCCAACCTGAACCCATCCAGCCCATTGAACCCTACCTCGACAGTGCTGGCTCTTACATTGTAGTCAAGCCTGTCGAGGAATCCGTTTCCTTCCGCCGTATCAACGTTTTCTGGCCGACTAAACAACTCCTTGCCATCTGCTCCCTAGCCAATCCCGACATTGAAGCCCCTGCCAACGGAACCTTGGTCATTAAAACCCAATCCCGAGTCCACACCAACGCCCTCCTCCGCACCACCACATTTTGTGGAAAATCCGTCACCATCACTCTCCATTCCAACCGCAACACCACCAAGGGCACCGTCTTCGCGCCGGAGCTCCGCTTCATGACTGAAGCGGAAATCCAGACGGAGCTCAGGCCGGAGGGGGTGACCCACGTCCATCGAATCACCTCCTTTAAAGACGGTCAGAAACGCGATACGAGCCTCCTTGTCCTTACCTTCAATTCTACCAATCTTCCCAAGACCCTAGCCGCCGGATACCTACGATTCCAAGTCCGTGTCTTTATTCCTAATCCTCTCCGCTGTTTTAACTGTCAGCGCTTCGGCCATGGCAGTAAAACATGTCGCCAGTCCGCCCGGTGCCCCAAATGCGGAGAAACACCTCATCCCGAATCCACCTGCTCCAAGCCTGCCCACTTCTCAGCTGCAACACATCCGATCACCTCACCACTTCCAATCAATGCCCAGTTTGGCGCAAGGAGAGGGAGGTATGCGCTGTGAAGGCCACGACCGGGGTGTCATACCCCCAGGCACGACGGTCTGTCGAGGCCACCTTCCCATCAGCGAAAACGTACGCTCAGGCGGCCACCGTTGCTCCCCCCACACGTCGCGTCACCACTACCTCCATCTCGATGCAAACAGATATTATTCCAGGTTTAGCTCCACTTAAAAAACTTACTCCACTGACCACACCGACACCACCCACCCTGGCTCCCAACACTCAGACCACTCCGACACAAACCACCGCGGCTTCCAACACAGACCATTCCGACCAAACAAACGCCAACAAATTCCACAAGGAATTCCAGACCCCGCAGCCATTCGGCTGCCGGGGAGATGCGCGCCACTTCCGTGGCTCGGCGACCGGTGCAGGCCGGCGACCACGTGACCCGACCGGCTCCCAGCCGGCGGGTATCCCCAGCGGCAGTGGTGCGCGGCCGAGAGTCGGCCGCCAAGGTCACCGACCAACCGGACGGCTCGGGTCCAGCCGTCCGACATCAAACAACACGTCCGCCTGATCTCCACGCATGGATGAGGCCCGCACCGAAAGGTGCACACAAACAATAATATTTCTCCCAATGTCTGTATTTTTACAATGGAATTGCCATAGTTTATTATCCAAATGGGCCGAAATGAAAGCTTTCTTTAGTATTATCACACCTATTCTCATCGCTCTTCATGAAACCTGGTTCTTACCCACCGATACATATAATTTCAATCTTTCAAATTACTCACTGTACCGTCACGATGAGGTCCGTGGACCACATCGCAGTGGCGGTACAGCACTGTACATCAACAATGATTTTACACATACACAAATTAAACTGAATTCCCCTTTGCAAGCCGTAGCTTGTACTTTGCGTTTGCATGGTAGGAATGTGGATGTATGTTCCATTTATATTCCACCACAAACAGATAACACAAACATTTTGTACACTTAGACAACCTGATAACACAATTCAAGAATCCTTTCATATTACTCGGCGATTTTAATGCCCATAGCCCAGCGTGGGATAGAACACGCACACTTCCAGACACTCGCGGCCGCATCATTGAATAAATTTTAGACCGACATAATTTAGTATTACTGAACACCGAGAACCAACCTTTTTTCACCTTGGACATAATACAGAAACAGCTATTGATTTATCAATATGCTCTCCGACTCTGGCCAATGATTATGATTGGACCATAGACACTGATATTCATGCCAGCGATCATTACCCCATTAAATTAACACCCACATTTTCAACTGCGGCAGATACGACACCAAGTTTTGTCCCTCGCTGGAAAATCTCGAAGGCCGATTGGACAACCTTTCAGGAACTTTCACATATTCAATACAACCCCAACATTTCTACCGTCGAAAACATCAACCAAGTTACCAAAACACTTATCGAAGCAGCTTCCACCGCCATTCCACTAACAAAACCATTCACAAAAAGAACACCAGTCCTCTGGTGGTCGATAGAAGTTTCCCGAGCAATAGCCGAAAGAAAGAGAGCATTTATAAAATATTTACATCATCCCGACCAACAAAATTTAGTCAGCCGTAATTATGAACGTGCGAAGACACGCCGCATCATTCGCGCAGCTCGTCGCCGTTCATGGTCACTTTATCTACAACAAATCACCTCTCGAACACCTTTAAGCAAAATCTGGCAGTTAATTCGCCGATTATCAGGACGCACTCGATTTAAATCACTCCCGGCACTGAAAATTCAAAACACCACAATTACAGACCCACGAACAGTAGTAGATACAATAGCGGATACCATGGCTTACAATAGCTCTGACAACAACTACAGACCGGAATTTCTACAAAACGCACAACACACATTTCACACCGATTTGGCACGATTCGATTCGGACAACACTGAAGCATACAATATCTAATTTCAAGTTTCTGAACTAGATAAGCAATTTCCTCAGCCGGTAATACTTCTGTAGGTCCCGACAATTTACATTATTCATTTTTCAGACATTTATCCAATGACACAAAACATTGTATCTTACAAACATTTAATGCATTATGGTCTGGCCATACTTTCCCCGAAAACTGGAAGGAAGCCCTCATCATCCATATTCCAAAACCAGGCAAAAACCACAGCAACCCCAATAGTTTCCGACCCATTGCTCTCACCAGTTGTCTAGGAAACCTTTTCGAACGTATGATTGTAAAAAGACTGACCTGGTACTTAGAAACAAATCATCTGTTATCTCCAATTCAATGCGGTTTTCGTCATGGCCATAGTACAATAGATCATCTCATTCGATTAGAAACTGACATACGCCTTGGTTATAAAAACACGAACACACCATTGCAGTATTTTTAGACATTAGTAAAGCATATGATATGGTATACAACCCGGCATTAATTTCCAAACTTCTACACTTCGGCGTCAAAGGAAATTTAGCTAATTATTTGATAGCATTTCTGTCTGGTTCCCATCATTTTCATCTCCGGTGCAGGTCAGCGATTTCCGATCCACGTGTTCTACAGAACGGATTACCACAGGGTAGTTGCATTTCACCAGTATTATTCAACATCATCATTAATGACATTTTCGATAACATGCCTGCCAATCTATCATACTCGCTGTTTGCGGACGATAGTGCGATTTGGTGTTGCGGCAAAAATTATGATCATTGTTTAATTAGATTACAAAACGCACTTGACCGGATACACCAATGGTCCATCAAATACGGTTTCACATTTTCAGCTCCAAAATCTGCCACAATGATATTCAGCAAATCAATTCCGTGCCCAAATCCAGATACACCACTTCACCTCGGAAACACTGACATACATTTTGTAAATTCGTTCAAATTTCTTGGTGTTATTTTCGATCGCAAGCTTTCCATGCACCAGCACGTCAAACACATCCAGGCCAAATGTTTTCACAGACTCAACTTATTTCGCTGTATTACGTCTTCATCATTCGGATCCGATCGTCACACGCTATTACAATTATATAAATCCTTGGTTCTTCCCATCATAGAATATGGCTGCATAGTTTACGCAAGTGGCAGTACCACCGCTTTGAAGCTTTTGGACACCTTACAAAATAAATTCATTCGCATAGCACTCGGTGCAATGACCACGTCTCCCATTACTTCTCTACAAATCGAATCGGGAATTCCACCATTAGGTCTCCGAAGAATTGAACAAACACTCCGATACGCCGCAAAAATTCAATTTAGAGAACACCACCCCACACACGCATCTGTAAAAATTCTCCCAAATCTACACCACGAATATTTAGGTCCCGCCGAAAAGCGAACCGGGCTTACCATTTTCTACACCGCTCCAATACAACATTCCACATATTACAGCTCTCTCTTCACCAACTACACCACCGTGGCAGATGGCTGAGAGACATATTGTCTATCTCACCATCACTCCAAAATCACAGCTTTGTCCAGAATACGCCAAACAAAAATTCCACCAGTTTCGTTCTCGCTATCATCATGTTCCTTTTGTTTTCACCGACGGATCCAAAGACGCAAATTGCACAGGAAATGCCATTGTTTCCGGTACATACACACAACAACATCGCTTGCCAAATGGGACCTCCGTTTTCATCGCCGAATTACACGCCATTCTTACTGCCCTTCGCTATGTCCGCAACCGTTCGATTTGTCACCCTATGCGCCATGTCGTCATTTGTTCCGACTCAAAATCTGTTCTTCAATCTCTTTCTTCACTTTCTTTTTCGCACCATTGCCATATTTCCATTTATAACACACTTGAAACACTTCATCTGATGGGCATGAAGGTCCGTTTCCTGTGGGTGCCCAGCCACTGTGGCATCCCAGGAAACGAAAAAGCGGATAATTTTGCCAAACATTCATTACAATTACCACACATCACAGAAATCCCACCACATTTTGACGCCATCAAATCAACAATACGACAAAACATTCGACATTTTTGGAATCAACAATGGACTGACACAACAAACCACACACAATTACGTCTCATCAAACCTGTCGTCGAAAACTGGACCACATCATACACAAAAACAGACAAGAAGAAAAAGTTATATCCCGGCTCCGCATAGGTCACACTTTTCTCACACATCGATATATATACACTGCTTCACCTCGACCTTCATGCCCATCATGCAACACTCTTCTTACAGTTTCATATATTATCCTCCACTGTCAACGTTACCATGACCATAGAAAAACACTTACCAACTACTGCCGTACACATAACATCCCCTTTTCTTTACCTACACTATTAGGAGATCAGCACCCATTCCTCATTAATCTACTTTTCATTTTTCTCCGCAAAACCAACTTGCTTCAAGAACTATAGACTGACTATCAAGACATAACTATTCATTCATTCCACTCACGGCACGAAATGGCCTGAGCAGGCCGAAGTGCCCAACCTAACAAAACCAACCAAACCAAAACCGAAGGCTAGCACAGCTGACACGTGTCCACCTGAAGCGAAACTGTCTTGTTGCGGAGATGTTGCAGCAAGCTCAAAAGTTGTTAAAATTATCGGCGTTGCCACGGACCGCCAGCTGAGGTAACGTTCTCGTATGAACGCCATCACTGTCAAATGTACAGGCATGCTCATGTAGTACTTGCCACGCGCGACATGTAATCCCGGAATGTGCAACACCTGCAGTTGTGCAGGTGCTCGTCATATCTGTGACGCGCTATTGCACAGTCACGTGCGGATCGTGTGACAGCACTGAGACTCGCCGTGTTTTAACAGCAAATCACCAACTTCTGTGCGCTTGGGCAGCGGGAGTCGGCGCAGTGACCGATCAACGGACATTGTGCGGCATCTTGGATGGATGAACGACAAATAGCCGTCGAGTATCACACCGTACGCGCAGTTCATCTGGCTATGTCGCCACACCACCCTTGTTATTTAGCTGGCACTATCGACCACCAAGCCAGCCAACGGCACTGGCACCTCACAAGAAGAGCCGTCAGCATCACATTGCCGCGCCTACGAACAGAGGCTGACAGGCGCCGGATATGTTATGGAGGTGTCAATGCGTGGAGATCCCAGACTGAACGGAGCACGCCAGGCTTCCCATCCAAGCTGACGTGTGAGAGCGTGTCGCCGACGCTGGTGAAGTTGCCGGCTGAGCCGTGTCGCCGACACTGGTGAAGTTGCCGGGCTGAGCCGTGTCGCCGACGCTGGTGAAGTTGCCGGCTGAGCCGTGTCGCCGACGCTGGTGAAGTTGCCGGGCTGAGCCGTGTCGCCGACGCTGGTGAAGTTGCCGGCTGAGCCGTGTCGCCGACGCTGGTGAAGTTGCCGGCTGAGCCGTGTCGCCGACGCTGGTGAAGTTGCCGGCTGAGCCGTGTCGCCGACGCTGGTGAAGTTGCCGGGCTGAGCCGTGTCGCCGATGCTGGTGAAGTTGCGGGCTGAGCCGTGTCGCCGACGCTGGTGCAGTTGCCGGCTGAGCCGTGTCGCCGACGCTGGTGAAGTTGCCGGCTGAGCCGTGTCGCCGACGCTGGTGAAGTTGCCGGCTGAGCCATGTCGCCGACGCTGGTGCAGTTGCCGGCTGAGCCGTGTCGCCGACGCTGGTGAAGTTGCCGGCTGAGCCGTGTCGCCGACGCTGGTGAAGTTGCCGGCTGAGCCGTGTCGCCGACGCTGGTGAAGTTGCCGGCTGAGCCGTGTCGCCTACCATGGCGAGCCGTTTTGGTCCGTCCGCGCTGTACTCATGGTGTCATCCATGCAGGGTGTTCTTCTGTGGATATGTTGAGCAAAAGCCACCACCATGTATGGACGTCGGTGAATACAATCATGGATGCACAGACAACAGAGCATTGATCAATTGTTGAGCTGTGTGGCACCTCGAATGATCCCCTTCAGTTAGCTATGACCAGAATCATAATGAATCACAATATCACTTAATTGTGTCGCAAGAAAAGACCTCCTTATCGCTAGTTGCCACATGTTTGGTACACATTGCCAAGCAGCTGGTGTCTTTACTCACACCCCTGAGAGCGGTACCTTGGGACCAGTGTACCTGTGTATCTGTGCCTGACAGCGGTACACTGGGTGGACATCGGAGCAGCTGGTGTGTTTACTCACACCTCCTGAGAGCGGTACACTGGATCAGTGTGTCTGTGTACCTGTACCTGAGCGCGGTACACTGGGTGGATATCATTAGTGTACTATAGGTATGTGTACCCTATGCATGCAGACCACATTTTGGTGTTGCTGGTGTCTCCGGACTGTGTGGGGGTGTCTCAGGGCTGTGTGGGGTGTCCCAGGACTGTGTGGGGGTGTCTTAGGGCTGTGTACGGGTGTCCCAGGGCTGTGCACGGGTGTATCTGGGCTGTGTGGGCGTCTCCGGGCTGTGTGGGGGTGACTCTGGGCTGTGTGCGGGTGTCTCTGGGCTGTGTGGGGGTGTCTCCGGGCTATGTGGGGGTGACTCTGGGCTGTGTGCCGGTGGGTACCCTCGAGATGGTGCATCACAAAACCAGTGGCGATGCTGGTCGGCCATGGTCGGCTTCGTTCCAGCGGTGTTGCACCGGATCGGGACCACAATGATCATCTCCCGTTCCAGTGATCACACTGGATCGGTTTCTGGCGATCATCTTCCCGTTCCACTTGGACCGGCTGGAGATGGCGCGCACGCGGCTCATCATGCTCAGCGGCTGGATCGGAGTGGCTCTGCTGGCAGCGTCGCCGCTGCTGCCGCTTCGCTACTTCAGGTGAGGCCACACACACCTGCCCTGTTTCAGGTCAGGCCACACACACCTGCCCTGCTTCAGGTCAGGCCACACACACCTGCCCTGCTTCAGGTCAGGCCACACACACCTGCCCTGCTTCAGGTCAGGCCACACACACCTGCCCTGCTTCAGGTCAGGCCACACACACCTGCCCTGCTTCAGGTCAGGCAACACACACGCACCTGCCCTGCTACATGTCGGGGCACACACACCTACCGTGTTTCACGTCAGGGCACACACACCTGCCCTGCTTCAGGTCAGGCAACACACACCTGCCCTGCTTCAGGTCAGGCCACACACACCTGCCCTGCTTCAGGTCAGGCAACACACACACACCTGCCCTGCTACATGTCGGGGCACACACACCTACCGTGTTTCACGTCAGGGCACACACACACCTGCCATGTGTCAGGTCCTCCGTGTGATTTCAGCTATCCAGGATGGACATTCAATGCAAAGTTTTCGGTTGAAAAGTTTCGTGGCGGAAGTAATTTCGCGTTTTTGTGTACTTTGTTTTTCTTTCTTTTTCTTATAGACTGATCTACAACGCTACAGGTTATAAAGACATTAATTGGTGCGTCTTATTGGCAGCCAGTTTCAGCTGAAGAGATGTGCTCTACTGTAAGATGTTTCGCAGAGGTGCAAAATATATGATGAAATTTGTCGCTCACGAAAATCAGGGCGCAAATTTTGTGGCGTAAATTAATGTTGTAAGCAGTAAAAATGCAGCTCCTTTTTGAGCGGAAGGATGCCGAAGTTACGAATTTTCCAATATCCCATAACCTTGCACGAAACATCACCTAAAGCCGTTCGCCTCCTGTTCTAAAATCCGTGGCGTCGCCTGGCATCACAATTCCTAATAATCATTCCTGTAGAACACAACATCTGTCGCCTGAGTAACAACACATTACTGACGTCACGTGTTCAACACATTACTGCCAACACATTACTGCCGGTCACGTGTTCAACACATTACTGACGCCGCCAGTCACCACGCTACCAAGAAGACGCCTGACGCCTGGTGTTCGGTGTGCCGCACAGCAGTGTGGTGACGTGGCGGTGGGTTTTCAGAGGCTTCTATGGCCGGTCGGGAGTGTATCTGGCAGCAGTGTGTACGTGGGGTTTTCAGAGGCTTCTATGGCCGGTCGGGGTGTTTCTGGCAGCAGTGTGGTGACGTGGCGGTGGGTTTTCAGAGGCTTCTATGGCCGGTCGGGAGTGTATCTGGCAGCAGTGTGGTGACGTGGCGGTGGGTTTTCAGAGGCTTCTATGGCCGGTCGGGAGTGTATCTGGCAGCAGTGTGGTGACGTAGCGGTGGGTTTTCAGAGGCTTCTATGGCCGGTCGGGAGTGTATCTGGCAGCAGTGTGGTGACGTGGCGGTGGGTTTTCAGAGGCTTCTATGGCCGGTCGGGAGTGTATCTGGCAGCAGTGTGGTAACGTGGCGGTGGGTTTTCAGGGACTTCTATGGCCGGTCGGGATTTGTCTGGTTGCAGTGTGATGACATGGTGATGGGTTTTCAGGGGCTTCTATGGCCGGTCGGGAGTGTGTCTGGCGCTTCACATCACACCCGACTACCCTCCCGGATGGGAGTACTCCGTCTTCGTGTTCCTCAGTAAGTGGCACCATTTCTCAAGTGCGAGTGGAATCTGGCGCGTTGGGCCGCAGCGGCCTTTCCCGGCCGGCTGCGGGCGACAAGTCCTCCGTTTTGTGTTCGGGCAATGGCGACCATCGTACCGCGGCAGCCACATGGATTGCCACTGCTCCTGAGGCAGCTGGCCGGATGCCACATGGATCGCCACTGCTCCTGAGGAAGCTGGCCGGCTGTCACATGGATCGCCACTGCTCCTGAGGCAGCTGGCCGGATGCCACATGGATCGCTACTGCTCCTGAGGAAGCTGGCCGGCTGTCACATGGATCGCCACTGCTCCTGAGGAAGCTGGCCGGCTGCCACATGGATCGCCACTGCTCCTGAGGCAGCTGGCCGGCTGCCACATGGATCGCCACTGCTCCTGAGGAAGCTGGCCGGCTGCCACATGGATCGACACTGCTCCTAGGGCAGCTGGCCGGATGCCACATGGATCGCCGGTGCTGCGGTCCTGGGGCAGCTGGCCGACTGCCACATGGATCGCCGGTGCTGCTGTCCTGTGGCAGCTGGCCGGCTGCCACATGGATCGCCGGTGCTGCTGTCCTGGGGCAGCTGGCCGGCTGCCACATGGATCACCGGTGTTGCTGTCCTGGGGCAGCTGGCCGGGCAAATGGAGCGCTTCTACTACAATAAATCATACTATGTGTCTGGTAGATGGCGTTCTATTTGTCTAACTGAAAATGGTCCCGCTCTTATCCACATAATATGAGCAAGCAGCAGCACATAATCGTTTCTGTCTTCAGATACATTCCTTCAAAGGGAACTGATGAGGATCTACACAGCATTAATGGGTTAGAAGGTCCAAAATATGAGGTAGACGGAAGGAATTGTTTGCTCATTGTTTGGCTATCGCGGTTTTCGTATTCCCACCTCGCCGAGTCACGTCACTCTCCAGTATGCGGCCGAGCGGGGGCGACAGATCACGCAACTACTGTCATTGCGGCTGTGTGTTCTTTAATTGCCTTGAGGTATAAGCATATACTAAATACCCACTTTTCAACTAAGTACTCAATCAAAGAGTTGGCATTATTGAATCGTATCTGATGGAATCTTATGCGATCGAATCGTATCTGATAGAATCGTATCTGATCGAGTTGCATCTGATCGAATCGTATCTGATCGAATCGTATCTGACGAATCGTATCTGATCGAATCGTATCTACTATCTGATCAAATCATATCGTATCGTATCGTATCATATCGTATCGCATCGTATCATATCGTATCGTGTTCGGACTCTACTGGCGCCACGAACAGCCTCATTTCCAAACCACGGAGTCTTTCGAACGACATATGCTCCATTTCCAGCAGCTAAAAAAGGCGTAAGAATTTACGATGAATTTACGTCGTCCGTAAACCGACCGACCGACGAGCCGACGACAACAAACCGACGAATCGACGGTGTGCCATTTGACATCATATAAAATCGCGAATTATACCGCTACTATCGAGGGCGAAGGCCGGGTGGGTCTACTCCCGTACACACACGACAGGCTACTATCGAGGGCGAAGGCCGGGTGGGTCTACTCCCGTACACACACGACAGGCTACTATCGAGGGCGAAGGCCGGGTGGGTCTACTCCCGTACACACACGACAGGCTACTATCGAGGGCGAAGGCCGGGTGGGTCTACTCCCGTACACACACGACAGGCTACTATCAAGGGCGAAGGCCGGGTGGGTCTACTCCCGTACACACACGACAGGCTACTATCGAGGGCGATGGCCGGGTGGGTCTACTCCCGTACGCACACGACAGGCAACTATCGAGGGCGAAGGCCGGGTGTGTCTACTCCCGTACACACACGACAGGCTACTATCAAGGGCGAAGGCCGGGTGGGTCTACTCCCGTACACACACGACAGGCTACTATCGAGGGCGATGGCCGGGTGGGTCTACTCCCGTACACACACGACAGGCTACTATCGAGGGCGAAGGCCGGGTGTGTCTACTCCCGTACACACACGACAGGCTACTATCGAGGGCGAAGGCCGGGTGTGTCTACTCCCGTACACACACGACAGGCTACTATCGAGGGCGAAGGCCGGGTGTGTCTACTCCCGTACACACACGACAGGCTACTATCGAGGGCGAAGGCCGGGTGTGTCTACTCCCGTACACACACGACAGGCTACTATCGAGGGCGAAGGCCGGGTGTGTCTACTCCCGTACACAAGACAGGCTACTATCGAGGGCGAAGGCCGGGTGTGTCTACTCCCGTACACACACGACAGGCTACTATCGAGGGCGAAGGCCGGGTGTGTCTACTCCCGTACACATGCGACAGAAGTTAATCTGAGTGACGCCGTCCGGCCATGCACGGCCATCATTCAGTGAAAACCCAGTGTATGTATAGCGGTTTTTTGTTTCAGGGCGCCAATGCCGAGTTCCTTCACTCAGAATCAGACATGGGCTTTCAGGCTGGACTATGCAGCTTTAACACGCGCACTGGAGGGGGGGAGGGGCGAAATCCGCCCACCACTCCGGTTTTTCGTACATAACTCCAGATTTTACTGGTCGATATACGCCATTTTTTGCCTACCTGCTTCGAAATTTCCGGCGCGTCGTTTAAAGCAGGAAAACCGAAAATCGGCCGATTTTTTTTCTTCGAGTTCTTCGAGGTCGTTAAAATCAAAACATTTCGTAGCGCCAGACCACAAAATCGGCGCTGATGCGCTTCCCGTATATTGGCAAAAGGGAAGTGTTCTTGGCAACACTAGCGACTTGTTTGATGTATATTATTATGCTATATAGTTTCAAGGTCATGTTAGTTCACCGAGGTCAAGTCAGGTCAAGTTCATGACAGGTTAATGGAACCAAACTTGGTCAACTGGAATGTTGTCATAAATGCAAATGACTGTCATGCGATTGATGTCATTTTGCATGTTACTCCGTACACATCCTGAAAACTACTGTTTGTCATTGTGTACCTAAGCGTTTCCATACTTCATTCATGTATCTCACTCCTTTCTTTACGAAGCCGATTGCGCCGAGCCGCCCGACAGAGCAGACCTGATAAAGTGCTGCTACTTAGGTGACCTGAGGTCAAATGCCAGGTCTAGCATCTGTATTGCATCATTAGTCATGCCCAAAACATCATTGATGCCAATTTTGGAGCATTTAAGCACAATCACAGCGATCCATAACAATGACAAGCCAGGCCTCGCAAAACAGGCAAATTGTGACATATGTGACCTCATTTGACATTGAAGATATTGACCTAAGGTCATGACAATTGCACACAATAGAGTTCGCTGCCGTACTCATCCACCGTGACAATTTCGTTACTCCAGCTTTAATAGGAGCCGGGATCTTAGGGGCGGAATCCGCCCCCCCCCTCCAGTGCGCGTTATTTTCAGAGGCCCTCCAGGGCGCGTATAGGGCACAATGATGTCCTTGAAGTTAGTGCATGCTTTGTTCGCCGAGCAAGCCTCATGGCGACGCTTAGTCGGTGACGGTCCACCCACCATCGTCTCAGAGCCGGCCAGCTGCAGCTGCCGGTCACGTGTTCATGTCGTCATGACTTATCACCTGCCCGCCTCAGGGGCGCGCGCGGCGTTGTCAGTGTCAGTACGATGGAGGATGCCGCCAGAGGTGTCGCTTTGTGAAAATGTGGTGCTCAAGCAGCCTTGGTAGTGTTCCAAATATTACAAATCAGGTTTAATATAGTGTACGCCACTGGGCTCCTCTCGCAATGGTGCTATGTCGCACGTCCATCATACCCAATGGCGCCATATCGCTCGTCCATCGTCTCCCAATGGCGTCCTATCGCTCGTCCATCATCCCTAATGGTGCCCTATCGTTCGTACATCATCCCCAGCTGCGCCCTATCGTTCGTCCATCATCCCCAATGGTGCCCTATCGCTCGTCCATCGTCCCCCAATGGTGCCCTATCGCTCGTCCATCGTCCCCCAATGGCGCACTATCTCTCGTCTATCGTCCCCCAATGGCGCCCTATCGCTCGTCCGTCGTCCCCCAATGGCGCCCTATCGCTCGTCTATCGTCCCCCAATGGCGCACGATCGCTCGTCTATCGTTCCCCAATGGCGCCCTATCGCTCGTCCGTCGTCCCCCAATGGCGCCCTATCGCTCGTCTATCGTCCCCCAATGGTGCCATATCACTCGTCGAATGCCTTGTTTTGAATGCCTGAGCAATACTACCATATTGCGTTGTAGTTAACGACAAAAATGTATTGTTGTGTTACAGTTTTAGGGAAGAATGTCTCGATGTGCTGCAGTTCTGGAGGGGACATGACTGTCCTGTTGTGTTGCAGTTATAGAAGATTCTGTTGTGCTGCACTTTTGGGAAGGATGGTCCTGTTGTGTTGCAGTTCTGGCGGGGACATGACTTTCCTGCTGTGTTGCAGTTCTGGAGGGGTCAGGACTGCCCTGCTGTGTTGCAGTTCTGGAGGGGACATGCCTGTCCTGTTGTGCTACAGTTCTGGAGGGCACAGGACTGTCTTGTTGTGTTGCAGTTCTGGATGAGACTGTTCTGCTGTGTTGCAGTTTTGAATCTGGCGTCATTTGGCGTGATCGCCCTGGGCTACGCCTGCATGTTTGTGGCGGCCAGGCGAACACGAGCGGCCGTCCCAGCACCTCGACGGCGCTTCCAACGTCAGCTGAAGCAGGACGGTGGGTGCCCGACACTCGGACGGTGGAGTGGGGAGCGTCCCCGACACTCGCACGGTTGAGTGTAGCGTCCCCGACATTCGGATGGTGGAGTGTAGCGTCCCCGACACTCGGACGGTGGAGTGTAGCGTTCCCGACACTCGGACGGTGGAGTATAGCGTCCCCGACACTCGGACGGTGGAATGTAGCGTCCCCGACACTCGGACGGTGGAGTGGAGAGTGTAGCGTCCCCGACACTCGGACGGTGGAGTGGGGAGTGTAGCGTCCCCGACACTCAGACGGTGGAGTAGGGAGTCTAGCGCTCCCGGCACTCGGACGGTGGAGTATAGCGTCCTCGACACTCGGACGGTGGAGTGTAGCGTCCCCGACACTCGGACGGTGGAGTGGGGAGTGTAGCGTCCCCGACACTCGGACGGTGGAGTGGGGAGTGTAGCGTCCCCGACACTCGGACGGTGGAGTGGGGAGTCTAGCGCTCCCGATGCTTGGACGGTGGAGTGGGGAGTGTAGCTTCCCCGACATTCGGACGGTGGAGTGGGGAGTGTAGTGCCCCCGACACTCGGTCGATGGAGTGGGGAGTGTAGCGTCCCCCACACTCGGACGGTTGAGTGAGGAGAGTAATGTCCCCGACACTCGGTCGATGGAGTGGGGAGTGTAGCGCCCCCGACACTTACGGTGCAGTGGGGAGTGTAGCTTCTCCAGCATTCCGGTGGTGGAGTGGAGAGTGTAGGGTCCCCGACGCTCCGACGGTGGAGTGAAGAGTGAAGCGTTCCCGACACTCCGAAGCAGGATGGTAGGTTCCCGTTACTCCGACGGTGAAATAGAGAGTTGCTGCGTGGTGTGTATTGTGATCGGGTAGTATTGTGAGAAGGTACAGCTGCGTGGTGTGTATTGGTGGACCTTTAGCGCTATTCCGGTAGAGGGGCACGAATTCCTTCGTGTCGTTCTTCGCCTGCCGCTCCCTAACGTTTTGTGATGGGCGCGTGAAACTCTGTGACTTCCCATAGCTTCCTGTTACACCTCGTGACAAAATCTTGGTGTCGTAACTATAGCAAAGGCGGCTCCAGGAGAACATATTGGGAGACACCTTCAACATGTTTATGTGAAAACTTATGAACAGCACACCGCATCTGAATATTTTCATTGTTTTACCGTTTAAGTTATTACAATTTGGAATTCAACAGCTCATACTACCTTGCTTACCCACGGAAATGCTTATTTTGAGCCTAGTCAAATCAGGAGCGAATCCAGAGGAGGAGAAATGAGCAGCATGTGACCGGCTTCCTCAAAGCGGTATCATTTACGTTGTCATCGAAATGTTGCGTGGGGGTATTGTCCAATCCCCCCCCCCCCTCTTGACCTCCTTTCCTCGCCATTGTGGAATTTTTTATTTTGACATTCAAAAAGTGTAGACTAGGCCAGTATAATTCGGTTCAGCTATCCAGTTTTGGAATCGGCCCACTCGATTTCGAGATTTAAAGGGGGCTGAATCCGCCTCTTCTTCAGATTCAAACCTTAAGGAACCCTACGGTAATAGGGTTAAGATGCACATGGTGTCCTAAAGAGGTGATACAGCTCGTTACTGGATTAAAGTATTCGAGCTGTATATCCGAGCTGGATTAACCAGCTCGGACCATTTTGAAATCATGCATGAGGAAGATTGAGAAAGCGGTGTAGGACAAAAACAACTGGGATCGAGTGTGGTGTTTGAAGGCCACAATGAGTAGTTGGCCTCAAGAAGGCCTCTGAAGGCCTCAATGGTTGAGGGGCAGCAAGTAGTGCTTGGTTGGTGAAGAGATCCTCCAGGAGCCTCCGCTCCCAGACCTTCTTCTGGTACTTTCTCTGATAGAAGTGCCGTTGAGCCGGGCGGTGGCCGTCCAGTGAGGATTATCCAATCACGGCCGGCGACGACACGCTCCGCATGGGCCGTGCATCGCCTGTGTGCCGACGTCTGTCCGTTGCAGGGGCCATGGCTCGTCGGATGTCGCTGATCGTCGCCACCGACGCGGCATGCTGGCTGCCCATCATCACACTGGGCGTCGTCTCGCTGTGTGGAGTCCGTGTTCCGCCCCAGGTGAGTCTGGGTCGCCCCAGTGTGGTGTTACCCCACCCCCTCCCCCGCTTCGCCCTCCACCATCCGCTCGCCTTGTCTGTACCTCAGAGTGGCTTAGCGGAGTTAGAAACGCAAAGCCGACTGGCAGTTCAATTGCCAGGTGCAAGTTAATCCAATCTGGTCTTACCTGCCATAACCTAACATGGCCTAACATAGTAATTCAGCCAGGCCTAACCTAGTCTGTTGGAGCCAAATTTAATCTGACCTTCCCGGCCTGAGCTGAACTGACCTGACCTGACCTGACCTGACCGCGTGGCCAGGTGTACGCGTGGGTAGCGGTGTTCGTTCTGCCCCTGAACGCGGCCGTGAACCCGTTGCTCTACACGCTGTCGACGGTGCAGTTTGTGGAGCAGGCTGAGCAGAGGCTGCGCACTGTTCGACAGTCGTGGAAACGATCCTTCACTATCAAGACTTGCACCACCGGGGTCAGCGACGACAAAGGTCAGTGACACCATCGGCAACTGTCCAGCCCAGTCCAGGCGGCGGGCAGGAGAAGGGTGCAGCGGTCAGCGCATTGGTCCAGCCCAGGCAGCTGGCAGGGAGCGGTCACTTGGTCTTTCCTGGGCAGCGGCCACTTGGAGATGGGTCGGGAACGGCTGGAGAAGGTTCATGGAGCCACCCAATGGAGTGGCCGGCTAGGGATCCAGGGAGGAGCTAGCGAGCGGCCCGGCGGGTGATTCAGGGAGGAGCCGGCGAGGGTTCCAGGGAGGAGCCGGCGGATGATACAGGGAGCACCTGGTGAGGGGCTCGACGAGGGATTCAGGGATGAGCCGGGGACGGATCCAGGGAGAAGCCGGCGAGGGCCCCATGTGGCAGCTGGGAGACGGTTTAGTGAGCGACCTCGGAAGCGACTGGAAGCACTTTACAGGATATCACCAAGAATAACTGCTAATGCTCGCATTTTTTGCTACGCTCTCCTGAAAGGCTGGTATGTATTGCTATCCGTATGATGACAAAAGGTTTGTCTGATTATGCCTGCGGCCTCCAATGCCATTGATATCTGTTCTAAATGTGGTTGAATAACAACATTAATTATGTCAATTCGGATTGTAATGAGGGCTTTTTTAAATTCAGTTAACCCCAGTTGTACTCCCAGACAACATTGATTGATACTTAAATAGACTGAGTAACCCCAAAACGGATCTTACGCATCGAATTTATGCTTTTTGCGTGCCACTCAGCTGATGGCCCTGGTTTTCACTCATCGTGTCATAAAATGATGCATCTGCCATGTTTGCCAATGAAGCACGACCGGTCATTAAAGATTGTTAATTCGCGTTAGGCATCAGACGCAATGTAAATGCTGGAATCGGGGTATCTCCAGTTAAAGAAAGAAAACAGGTAAGTTCCTGGAGCCATTCGAGAACTCTGAAATGTGCGACATTGAGCGCGCACCCGGATGCTCACTAGTGTGTGCGCAATGAATACAGTTACAATTTGTGAGACTCTGTCTACGTAAAATATGATGCGAAGTACATATATTACAGTTGGCTTGCCTTCCGATTTCAATTTCATTTCCACTTACACTGATATATTGCACATATTGCTACCTTGTGAAGTCTTCTGGAACTGGAACGCATGACCGATTTTTGAAAGTGCATCAGTCTCACCTCTCCACTTGAGCATGTTCTGGGGATACCAAGATCGCAGCATTTCCAGCAACCATCACGTGAGCAGAAATATCTGGAATATCAAACGTGCCAGGGATGCCCGAGTTGACGATATGTCATTGAGATATTCATCAGAGCTGTCCATGTTGAAAGCTGTTCGCGCTCTCGTGATCACAGTCTATGGTCGAATAAATCACTTCGAGCATCATTTCCAATGTGGTAGGAAATGGGTTTCAGCCTGCATGGATTTAATCGACATATCATATCGATCACCATCCAAATGTAATAACATTGTAGAATCCAATTGGTCATGGTCATTTTCCGAGAGGTGATCTTTAAGTGTGAAAAGGCTTCGGTTTGCCAAATTCATATATGTCTAAACAAAAGGACTATGTTGTTTAAGCGCTGTTAAGCGTGATAACTATGTCGTCTTCACTGTTGAAGGGTGTCTGGCGCCGAAGTCCCGTAGTTATTTCGTATAATGCAAATAACACTCCATTCATTACACCGAAAACTGATGGCTTGTCAAATAAGACATGTAAGATCAACATAGCATCCCGGTAAGCTGCTAAGACGTTCTCAGACACGTTGGCGATGTCCTCAGCAACTTCTACCTGATTCGCCACAGGCATGGACACCGACACACCACTGTGGAGGAAGCGACTCTACAAGTTCCCGCTGGATAACGAGCTCGTGGACACGATGGCGCTTGTTGACCTCACGCCGGCAGCACAGCGGTCACGGTGCGTTGGGGAAAGTCACCTCGGCCAGCAGGCCACCTATGGAGGCTATCTGGGGTGACAGGTGATCAATGGGTATCTATAGACATATGTAGACGGCAGACGGTCTGCAGAGACTACCTGGTGGTGGCCGGAAGTCTAAGAAGGTCATCTACAGGTGCAACTTGGTCGAGGAAGGTGCTATTGGAGGGCACAAAAAGTGACTAGGAGTGCGACACGTGGGATTGCTTGGAAAGCCTCGAATTATTGGCATTCCCACACATAGGATGCAAAGCTGATTTTAGAACTGTTTTCAATACTTGTATAACACAAGTTTTAATCTGACTAACAGACCTCGGTGAATTGCTATCATACCGGCAAATATTGCAAAGGCAATTAACGCCGTTTGAGAGAGATCACGTAGTGCGTAGCACAGCTACAAGCGAGATCGTTCACGTGGACACGAAATCAATGGAATCCCTCTCTACAGTCCGTCGTCCCCCCCCCCCCCACACTTCTAACAGAGGTGATCCTCTTCATAGTCCGTCTTACTCATGCTGACAGAGGCGACACACTCCGCGGTCGTCGTACTGTCTCTGGCATATGTAGCCTTCCCCACAACCCCTCGTGCCCACTCTGGCGGAAGTCGCCCCATTCGCAGCCCATCGTACCCCCTCTGACAGAGGTGATCCTCTCCACAGCCCGCCGTACCCCCTCTGACAGAGGTGACTACAGTCCGCCGTACACCCTCTGGTAGATGTGACCCTCTACACAGTCCAGTCATACCCCCTCTGACAGAGGTGACTACAGTCCGCCGTACACCCTCTGGTAGATGTGACCCTCTACACAGTCCAGTCGCACTCCCCTGACAGAGGTGACTACAGTCCACCGTACCCCCTCTGACAGAGATGAACCTCTCCACAGTCCAGTCGTACCCCCTCTGACAGAGGTGACTACAGTCCGCCGTACACCCTCTGGTAGATGTGACCCTCTACACAGTCCAGTCGCACTCCCCTGACAGAGGGGACTACAGTCCACCGTACCCCCTCTGACAGAGATGAACCTCTCCACAGTCCAGTCGTACCCCCTCTGACAGAGGTGACTGCAGTCCGCCGTACCCCCTCTGACAGAAGTGACCTGCTTCACAGGGTGCGAATGAGCTCCAGTCTCCCGCTCAGGGCAGACGCACTCGTCTCCAAATCCTGTAACGATACGTGCCGGTCTCCGGGTCGGCGCAGTCGGCGGCAGCTTCAGTGTACCAGCGAAATGTACGGATAGTGACGTCATAACAGTGCACCAGCGAAATGTACGGATAGTGACGTCACAACAGTGCACCATCGAAATGTGCAGATGATGACGTAATAACAGTGCACCAGCGAAATGTGCGGATGATGACGTCATAACAGTGCACAAGCGAAATTTACGGATAGTGACGTCATAACAGTGCACCAGTGACATGTGCGGATGATGACGTCATAACAGTGCGCGAGCATAATGTACGGATAGTGACGTCACAGCAGTGCACCGGCGAAATGTACGGATAGTGACGTCACAACAGTGCACCAGCGACATGTGCGGATGATGACGTCATAACAGTGCGCCAGCAAAATGTACGGATAGTGACGCCATAACAGTGCGGCAGCGAAATGCACGGATTGTGACGTGACAACAGTGTGCCAACGAAATGTATGGATAGTGACGTGGCAACAGTGCGCCTGCGAAATGTACGGGCAGTGACGTCACAGCAGATTGTCAGCAAAATGTGTGGGTAATGTCAACACAGCATAGTGCCAGAGACATGCACAGCAGTGACTTCTCGGCGTGGTACCAGCAGCATTCACTGGAAATGACGCCACAACAGCCAACAGTTACGTGACACAAGCGCACCATATATATATATATATATATATATATATATATATATATATATATATATATATATATATATATATATATATATGCACGAATAGTGACGTCACCACATGTCATAATGATTGCATAACAGTGTGCCACCGACATAGTTAGACGGCATGAAAATGAAGGTCAGCAGATGGCAATTCATGACGATTGTCTACTGTCGAAGCTGCATAGTTTGTTTGACGCATCATTTTGTGGGGAAGTTTGGTAAGTAAATATGCTGTATAAGCAGCTGTATGCAGCTTCAGATTGGTTGTAGTCTAAACCTTATCATAAGCTCCTGTTAATTAGCCGGTATATTAAATGATGTTCATGGAAAAATCGGTTTGCATGGCATCTTAATGATTACTTTTTACGAAGGAGTAATTAATGCCTATTCAGGAACTGATTCTACGTCAACTCGGTATGCTCATGATGAACCATTAAAGAAGAGGAAATTAAGTACCAATCACAAGATGTTTGTACCTTCGCGGAGGACCTCGCCTTCCAGTTGCGACTTTTTCGTGCGATGTTAGCTTCTCGCATGCATAGCCAGTAGGACTAGGCATTATGTGTGTGCATGCTAACGTCTTGAGCCTCAGGTAAGGTACATTGTATGGTGCGTGAGCAGTGTATATGGAATCCATCAGTGACGACAGCTGGAATCCACCAGTGACAACAACTGGAATTCACCAGTGACGACAGCTGAAATCTTCGAGTGACGACAGCTGGAATCTACCAGTGACGACGACTGGAATGCCGCATGGAAGGGACGGTCCCACAATGTGACCATTTCCTAAAAACACGTTTGGCTCATCCATGTGATTCAAAGGAATATTTGACACTGGAAAGAAGTTGCGATGCCATTAGAAATCGTATTGTGCACCTCCAACAGCAATATTACACATTCCATTGTATTGACCATTAGTCTACCTAGTATTAATACCAGAAAGCATAATGGTCAATAGTAGGCTGGAAAGGAGTGTTGCGGCATGTTCACAAATTGCTGTTGATGTCGCGTCTGGAAAACCTCGCCGGATGATTGGCTGACCATGACGGCACTGCGATGTTGATGCTAGTGCTGAGAAAGCGAACTGGGGCCACGCCATCAAAATATGTCTGCCACATGGGTTGTCTTCCACATGGGGTGTCTGCCACGTGGGGTAGGCAAGTTGCGACGAAAGGCGTTCGAGTTGAAAAAAATAAGCATACCGCTCCATAGACTGGGGCTTCCTCTGTAATTATACGTAATCAGTTCATAAGCAACCGTACATCTGATACCGTCACTTGAAGGTCGGTCCGAGATACCCTGAGGACTGCTGAAGTGCTTCAAAACAACGGTACATCTGGGACTGTCATTTGAAGATCTGTCCGAGAGCCCGTAGGGACGACTGAAGTGCTTCGATACAAACGCTTCCGTGTTGCCCGGAGGCGAAAAATAGCAGGCAAAAGCGCTTACCGTCAGCGTGCTCGCTCGCTTACCGTCAGCGTGCTCGCATACAATTGGATTTCATTAAGATGTGTTGACTGTACGGCAGGAATTTCCAAGAGACGTTGGTAGGCTGGTTTATATCGCACGGTAAGACTTCGTCATAGTCGGTAAAATGAATGCGAACAACAAGCCCGCCGACATCTGCAACCCACAATAACAAGAACAAAATTTGATGGGAAGGAATACCAGGAAAACACCCCATCCAGGTACAATGGAGTATCGACATGTAGTGTCACTTATCAAATAGCGTGCTTGCAAAATATCACGTTGACTATTAATTGATCAGTAAACGTAACTCCGTCCGTGTCTGACTGAGGTGGAAAAAACGTGCTAAATTCGAATCCAACGTCGAAGGCTACCCTAAGGCTCAATTGCCTGCAAACACGGGATCATGTTAAACTGCGATCTCCGGGTTATTTACCTATGATGACCTTCACGGTATGTAAGCATTGAAATGCGCCTAGAAGACATGTCAGCTAGTGTAATAACGTTGCGTGATATCATTTAGCGGCCTAAAAAGGCTGATCAGTGACAGTTCAACAATTCATTTCTGTAGGGAATAGCACAGGTACACATTTTGGGTCATGCCTTCGGGATCTGACCTGGTACGACCTGAAGCCTTGCACAACTGTAGAAGACAATGCGCTCTATCACCGGCAGTCCGGGATTTGCGCTATGATTGCTAGGCTGGAAACTCTGAGCACGAATTACAATATTTGGTAGTCTGACCCGAGCTCGCCTAAGGTTTTGTGTTTCTCGTTGGACAATTACCAGCATATTGACATGCAAAACCTTTAGGTATCTAAGAAACCATTTTTTATAACTCTTGAAAAGTACCCTAAAGATGACACTTCTCGAAACCAGTGACCCGACTCTGACCTCATCTGGCTCGGTAACCCTGGATACCAAGACAAAACGTTAACATCAAAAGATCCGCTGTATTCATTTGTCATAAGCTATGCTATATTTGAGTGCGATCACACTAGCTTTTCGTGGAAAGAACTTAGGGCTGGGAAATTCTCTCGCCCGGCAGTTCTAGAGTTAGTCAGTTCATCCATTGGCAATGCCACCAATTATCAGGCACCGTGTAGCCGTGAGTGTGCCCCTTACTAGGGGAGTATGTGCGTGCGCACGTGAATGCCTGCATGAGCTGGTCGGTGTTAATTCTGGCCGTGTGCGGCATACCCTCCACCACGCCCATCAGTCGTCCCAGGATATCCATTAACCCGAGACGGCTGTGCTACAATTGGTCTTCTCTACCCTGTCCGTCACCAATGCATATAAAAATTACTGTATGTTCGGCCACGCACTTTTTTTCTTCCAAAATACGGTAGCCTTAGGCTATTGTTGCGTGTTGGCGTATGACTGATAGACGCTGCCATGTGCACATTTCCCTGCTATAGAACGAGGACAGGCTCCATTACCTGAGTTTATATGTTCCGCGCAAGAGCTCTCATAGCGTAATTGGCATTCGTGCATGCCTTGCGTGGTGTCGGCGGCATCCTATGAACTGGTCGACAGCGGGTGCGGGGCACCGTGGGTCAGATTCAGAGTGAATGGAGATGAGTTGCAATATGGCGGCATGCTAAGAGCTGATCAACAGCGGGTGTGGGGGGCACGGTAGGTCAGACTCAGGTTGAATGGGGACGAGATGCAATATGGTGGGATGCTGTGCAATAACGCATTGTTTTCAACTTTATTACACCATTAATAGGCACCACAGACTGAGACGGCGTAATCCAGCGTCAAACTAGCTGAGTTATTGACCCGGTCCTGGGCACTGGGCCCCTCTGCCTCCTTAGACAGTCCCATCATGGGTTATGGGCGACACATTTGTGGGTCAATGGCACCATGCATACATTCTTGTTTGCTATGAGCTGGTCTATGCATGTTGTGACATTTCGCGTTGGTGAACAACGCTCAAATCGCTGTTGGTCACCATTGTTGTTTGCCTCTCTACTTGACGAGCTCAACATCCGAGCCGTGTGACAATTATTGTGTTTCTCTCTACTTGACAAGCTCCACATCCGACCCGTGTGATAATTATTGTGTGTCTCTCTACTTGACAAGCTCCACATCCCAGCCGTGTGACAAGTGTTGTGTGCCTCTCTACTTGACAAGCTCCACATCCGACCCGTGTGACAATTGTTGTGTCTCTGCTTGACAAGCTCCACATCCGAGCCGTGTGACAAGTGTTGTGTGCCTCTCTAATTGACAAGCTCCATATCCGAGCCGTGTGACAAGTGTTGTGTGCCTCTCTGCTTGACAAGCTCCACATCCGAGCCGTGTGACAAGTGTTGTGTGCCTCTCTACTTGACAAGCTCCACATCCGAGCCGTGTGACAAGTGTTGTGTGCCTCTCTACTTGACAAGCTCCACATCCGAGCCATGTGACAAGTGTTGTGTGCCTCTATGCTTGACAAGCTCCACATCCGAGCCGTGTGACAAGTGTTGTGTGCCTCTCTACTTGACAAGCTCCACATCCGAGCCGTGTGACAAGTGTTGTGTGCCTCTATGCTTGACAAGCTCCACATCCGAGCCGTGTGACAAGTGTTGTGTGCCTCTATGCTTGACAAGCTCCACATCCGAGCCGTGTGACAAGTGTTGTGTGCTTCTCTACTTGACAAGCTCCACATCCGAGCCGTGTGACAAGTGTTGTGCGCCTCTCTACTTGACAAGCTCCACATCCGAGCCGTGTGACAAGTGTTGTGTGCCTCTCTACTTGACAAGCTCCACATCCAACCCGTGTGACAATTGTTGTGTGTCTCTACTTGACAAGCTCCACATCCGATCCGTGTGACTCTTGCGTCGTGATACAGCACCTTTGTACACTTCACGGTACACGATACCATGTCCACCATCCTATTGAAATGCATAACTTGCCACCAGCATATTGTGCATGTTTGCCTGGTTCGATTTTCAACAATTGTCCCGATAAAATGACAAAACTTCACTTGTCGCTGGAAATATCAAGGTGTTGTATTGTTTTCAAGTGGTGGTGCTGTTACAAACGGCCTCCAGCCCGAGCCCTTCAGCTCTGAACACGTGGTATTAATGTGAACCCGCCAGAAGGGCATGACAAGCGAGCTCAAACCGCTACAGTGGAGGCACAGACTTTATCAACAGACGGCCGGCGGGCTTGGCTGTCTAGGACCGCATTTGTTCACTGGGAAGTGGTGTGTTCACCGGGAAAAGAACGACCTTGAAAGCAATGAGCTACCCGTACGTTGTTACTGAGTAGTCTCGCTTCCCAAACGTCTAACCCTAAAACACTTGGGGAGATTCTCAATGTGGTTAAACCTGCAATGTGGTTGGACGTCCAATGCTGTACACCGGCTATGACACTGGCCAAGGCGGGCGGATTCGGCAATCCTGCAGCGCCTGCATTGAGACGATGCGTGTGCTGGATTTAAGAACCATCGACAGTGGCCGCATTACCGTCACTATGGGCTCCACCCAGTCTACATAGATATCACACAACACATGTGTGGGATTGGTCGGCAGCTGATTGTGTGGTTTGACGACCGCATGGGAGCACTGTCATTGTATTTCAGTGTTGTCCGCATCAGTCCCGTGTGTGACGTCATTCAGCCTGTGGTGATGTCATTCATGCAGTGTGAGGTTCCATAATGTTGTATTTTCCATGGAGGCGTTGCTTTGAGCAGTCATCTTGAAGTGCTGTGATGTGGTGTACTCTCAGTAGATGTTTTGGTGTAGGATATGTCTGATTTGTGGCATCTGTCATGGCTTGATGTTTTATGGCAGTTTTAATGGAATTCAGGACGGTCTTACGCATTTTCAGTTCAGGATATGACTGTTGTGACGGTTTTGATGCCCCCTGATGGTGGAGATAATCACAGCAAGGTTCACCACGGCAATACTTGGTTGGACTTGACAACTCGAAACATTGCGCAGCGCAATGACCACAATATTTATCAATATTATGATCGAACAAGAGCATACTGATGAAGACACCGGACAAATTTGACAATACACATGGTGTGTGGAGATGTCTCTTGTCGTTGGTGTTTCTCGTATTGTGCTATTTTGACGTGTTGTGAAAGTGTTCATGATCGTTAGCATAAGTATAGCACCATTAAGCAGCGCTCACGTTTGTGAGGTAACCGTTCTGTGCTGGAGCTCCTGTCGCCTGGCTTTAGGCAACCTGTCAGATCGGTTGTAAAGTGAGCTGATACTTTAGATCTAGCTTAATTGGGAACAACCTGCTTCCATGCCCTGCTATCGCTCCATAATGCTGGCATGTAAATACACATGTGTGAAAACAGAAAGAGGCATTGGCTGAGGATATGGAAGCAACGTGATGTTGGTCATGATATTGCGTGAGCATGCAACTGGGCAGACTTCATGTAATTTTACAGTGACTATTGTTGCCATCGTGAGGGAGGCACTTGGTGTGTCGAGGTTATTTGACGCACGGTAGATGGCGACAAGTCGCACACCACATCGATCACTTGCAGAGGCAGGAGGACATCAGTAATGCAAGATAGGCGTGGCGCTCCGCGGACCATCAGGACCTTCGCAAGGTGTATTGATCTGGCGTGCGGAGCTTCATGGGCCCAGCGATGAAGGCCGTCGCTTAGCCCTCGCATTGCGGCACAACTTCCTCTAGCCTGGCAGTTCGGAGGCGCGATGGTCCCGCCCGCCCCTTCGCTCCCGGTTCCCACTAAATTGTGCTGTCGGCTAGTTAGACTAGCTGGGAAGATTTGGGAAAAGACGTGACTCCATTCTTAGCTTTACAGATTTGTATGGATAATTTGTGTGTGCATTGTGAGTTGGTTTCATAGTTCAATGCTTGAATATCCTGGTCAAATCGAATGTAGCAGTACTACTACATATTATTATATTATTTTGAGTCTGAATAGTACATCATATTTTCATTCCGAATATGCTATTCAATACTTATTTAATGTATCATTGTTGGCGTATTCTCAGTTACCCAGTTCCGTTATAGCTTGCGGATCCTTGTCGCAAAGCAAATGTGGTTTGTGACTTATTGTGACTGATATGCACATCGAAAAAAATTGATTAGTGTCCTGACGAGTGCTAAGCAACATCACGGGATCACATCAAAGTCACCTGCGAGGAAGATATTATGAATGTGTTGAAGTTAGTTATTTCGTAATATATTGTGCTCGATGGAGGCCAGTTAATGTCAATAATGTTATGCCATCATTTGGCCATTTTGTTACTGATTTTTTTTCGGAGCTATAAAGAAATTCCACGTTGTATTACTATGCACACCTGTCTTATTTCCGTTCTCGATTTTGTAGGAGCTATGAAGAAACATTACTTTAAAACTTGTATTGACATGAAGACATAAAGACATAAAAGATCAGTGCAACTATGAGCCACAAGGGCCCTTCTTGGTTGCACTCTGTACACTGAACCAGTTGTCCACCAAATGTGTTGATCAACTCTCCCTGGAATACAGAAAAACAAGCCCCCTATTCTTATAATGATTGTCTATGCTGTTCTTAAAGATGTTCAGTGTGTTGCTACTGACAATGGTTTCTGGCAGCTGGTTCCAGTGTTCTACTACCCTGTTGGTGAAGAATGACTGTCTTAACCTTGTCCTGCCGTGATTAACTTTAATTTTGAATTGATGACCTCTAATTGCATCATTTCTGTTAAATTCAAACAGTTCCCTGAGATAACCCTGTTCCTGACCATGAACAAATTTAAAGACCTCGATGAGATCTCCTCTCAGCCTTCTATATCTAAGTGAAAACATATTCAATTTCTTCAATCTTTCCTCATATGCCAGGTTGCCCATACCATTCACCATTTTTGTTGCCCTCTTTTGTACTCTCTCTAAAAGCCAACAATCTTTTTCATAACTAGGGGACCAAGCTTGGACACAATATTCCAGATGTGGCCTGACATATGCACAATAAAGCTTCCTGATTGCTCTATTGCTCTACACTCTTATGAATTAATTCAGCAGGCAAAATTATCCTGGTTAGTTATAATTCAGTCATTACCACCAAACCCGAACGAGTCTACTCCCGGCCCGGTCCGGCCTGACCATTGCGTTTTCCGAACCTTGACGCTTTTGTTTACGACGGAATTTAGCAGTAGCCAGTGGGGCCGGCACCGACCAGAGACCAGCGAGTGGCCAGTCGGGTCGTCACACCGAGTCACCTGCGTGTCCAAGGCTGGCCGACCACTCGGCTGGCTCCGGTCAGGTGGAGGATGGGGTGAGTTGTCTAGGGGAGGGTGCCCACTCCCAGCCGAAGAGCGGTGAATTGTCGGACAAAGCTACAACTGTCTCCTCCCTTCGTCCGAGACCAGTCGACGTGATGGATAGGCTACGCTATATGACCTGAGCACATAACCAGATCGTTTACGCGTCGTAAAATGCAAATGACTGACTGTGACTGATGGAGAGAGCCGCGCGGAACGTCATGTGGCATAAACTGAGCCGATGGCTGCGAGACAGAGGGGACACCAGCGCAGCCTGGCATCTTTGGCTGCGAGACGGAAGGGGCACCAACGCAGCCTGGCATATTTGGCTGCGAGACGGAAGGGATCATAAACAATAAACAATAGAATTCCCATAAACAATAGAATTAGTAACAGCAATCAAGCCTATCTAGCTGCTTACAGCCATAATAAATATCCTACAGTTTGTTTATGCTGGAAGTCTGCATTTCTACTCGTTTCCTATGGCGACTAAGGTTGCTGGGTTTGATTGGATCGGCTGTCTTTGTCGCGAAAGGTCTTGATTGAAATCGATGTTTTCCCGATTTCAATCCCGATAGTGTGTTAGTACTTCGCAAGCAAATTCCAGAAGCTTGGCTAATTCGATTATTCTTCAAATAAAATCGCAGGCAGGTCCCCTGATTTCACGCAAGTCGTCGACTCATGAATTGTACTCCCGTTAATTTGAGCTACTTGTTGGCTTGATCGGATGCAAACCGTTTCGATATCTCACAACGGCTCATATATGTATAATCTTCTAGGGCGTCACAGACATGTGGTCCCGTAGAAAATCGCACTGGATGCTGACGCAACTACTTGTTTCTGTGTTCAAATGACATTGTCGAAGCCGATTAATAGCACCGCAGCCAATTACTGTTGGGTTTCCATCGCGAATGGCTGCTCGTTCGGTCGATCACCATGGCGCCGGTGACAGTGGGTTCAACTGCGTGACTTTAGACGTCGAGGAAAGCATGTAAATTCAATTTCGAAGTTAGATAAATTACAATTCTGGGGAAAATAGATATCAAAATCGGATTTGGGCCTATTGTGAGGTGAGGAATCCGGTGAATGCAGTTCCATTTTTATTTTCCATCACACATTCTGCAGGAAGAACTTCTTGATTTACACCATGACACCAGGACCTATTGCAACGTGCTTACTGCGAGAGCAATTGCTCCCCCCCCCCCTTCAGTGAGCGACTTTGCCCCAGTCAAGGATTCTTCCCGGCCTTTACCAATAAATAAAAGAATGATTATATTTATATATATATATATATATATAATTCCATGTAACATGTATGTATATATATAGTTCCATGTAATGTAACAATTCTCACTTTCTCGCTCCCTCGTTCTGGTCTGCGGTCTCCGGTCTCCTGTCTCCGGTCGACCGAGTGTGGTAGATGGCGTCCGTGCTGAGCCGAATTGTGATTGTGTAGCGATCGTTCAGCCCGGGAGCGTCTGAATCTGACCAGTGAAATAGTGAGCTTAATAGTTGCGAGCAGCGGGTTAAATGACTGCAACTGTCCGAACCTCCTAAGGTCGGATTGTGGTGGGTGGTGGCCCCGTTGTTTAGAAGTATTAAGTTGTAGTCTGAGATAAACTGGTGGATTCCGCGACCTCTAGTGTCCGTCCGATGTGAGAGGAGGTCGGGTCTGCGATGGGGTGGAGTGGAGAGGAGTGGGGTGCGGTGAGGGTGATGTCGAGGATGGGTGGGGCGTTGAAGTGGGAGGTGTGTTGGACTCTGTTAGCCGACTGCTGGTGGGTTGGTAGGATGGGTTGGAGCTGGCCTGGGTGTGGGTCTCGGAGGTGAGGAAAGCGCAGCTGCATGGCTGCGCCAGGTGGCGGGTGCAGTTTGGCAGGGTTGTTGTCTGGGGTTTTGGGCGTGGCAGGGTTGTTGTCTGGGGTTTTGGGCGTGGGAGGGTTGTTGCGTTTTGTGAAACGCATGTGTTGGAGTGTTGTGGTGTGTGGTACACTCTGTGCCCCTGCATACCTCCATCTCGAGTGCCAACTTGGGGCAGTCGGGGTTGGTGGCGGGATGGAGCCAATCACAGGCTGCACGTCTCCTTTCGGTCGATGTGCAGTCGGACATCGAGTGGTGTGATGAACACCTGCCGCAGCGTGGCTCTGGTGACTCGTACGCACGTTCACCGTGCCCGTAGCGCAAGCGGCGGTGGCAGCGTAATGGGAGAGACATGTAACGACACATATCGTAGTGCTCTCTCGTGCATGTGTACGTGTGGTGGGAGCTGTTGTGTGTTGAAAATTAGTACCGTGCCACGTCAGTTCTGTTGTGTGTGGGTCTTGCCTCCCGTCAGATGGATCTACTGTGGCTGTGGCGTTGAGGAGAGCATTGCTACTATGTTGACAAGTGGAATCAACATAGTAGCTCTGGGGCGAAAATGTAGCCTTGCCTGGTGTTGAGTGTGTGATGCAAGGTGAACGAACAGCGCCGATTGTTCAATGTGTTTGTGGCGAGTAGTGTCCGAGTATCGGCGCTGTTCTGTGTGCCACGATGGTGTGGGTGGTGTGCCGAATGATGGTGAAGTGTAGTGTATCCAGGATGCGGTGTACTGCTTGTGCAAAAGTGAAGGAAGACTCTCGTGTCACGGTGTGATGAGGTCCGGTGTAGGTACCTGCTAGGTAGGCGCCTTGTGCAGAGTGGACGTTAGGCGCCGACGTGGGACGTTAGGCGCCGACGTTAGGGACTGACCTGCCTCACCGGCAAGATGACCCTCCCTACTGCAAAATACCCGGATTCGTTGCACCATGAACCGAGCTTTGGCCTTTTGGTTCCTGCCCTGGCCGCAATGGCTCAAAGCAGTGGGATCGTCAACGTTAGGTTTCCTCCGGAGGCAGAGGTTACCGGGGAGACAGAGAGAAGTTGGTGATTAGGTGTGGGAGGATTTCCTTTTCGAGTCGCATGCTCTTGTTGCTTGCTGTCTTCTTGCTCCTCTTATTTCTTCTTGTCTTGTTGCTTCTTGCTCTTCTTGTCTTCTTGCTTCTTGTGCGTCCTAGTGTCGCTCTTGAGCGTGGGGGCGCGCGACTTCTTCTACGAGCCTCCCTACGGAAGGGCCTCTGATATCCGAAGTCAACCGTAATTCACCATAGAAGATGGCGAGGTGGTAAAAAGGTGACTACATGGGAAAATCAGCCCATGTGACGCACACAGAGACAGCGATCGCCGAGGGGACACAGAGCGTAGACAGCAGGTTAAATTCAGGCGGCGAAATGGCAAGAAGTACGGAGAAGCAAGCGGCCCAGACGTGCATGCTGAACAGAGCAGCTGGTGTCAGATGATGACATCGGTACAACTGGCGCTATGGGTCAGACCATGGGACATGTGACATGGAACCGTGTGGGTGCACACCATTTGGAGAATGGCCGGTGGCATGATGCTGCAGACGGTGGGCGGTGCCTGGTCGTGATGGGTCTGATGCATTGTTCGGCAAACAATGAAAATTCGATCGGGTTCGTTTTACATTAGGTAGCGGTAGCAATACCAGCGCGGTTGATGTTGCATTAGGTAGCGGTCGCAACACTCGCGCGGTTGGTATTAGATTGGGTAGCGGTGGCAATACCCACACGGTTGGTGTTGCATTAGGTAGCAATTGACATTGACCAAGCAGATCCTACCACCCATCTGAATGTACACAATCTATCCCAGTTATAAAGGCGCATAAAGCTTTCGAGTGCAACCCTGGCAGGCAATGGTATCACCACATTTAGTTTTCAGGTAGGTCCAATTCCAGGGGCACATAAATAATTTTCCAGCTAGAGGAAAGTGGGAAACTCGTGACTGTCTTCTGCGTCCGTCCCCTCTCCCTCCACTGAAATTAAAAAGCTTTGATGAAGGCAGGTTTGGTTCTGGAGCCTCCAAATTTGTCCGGTTTTGTATTTTACGGTCAAAATCTTCCTTTCAGCTGCTCGAAATATCAGCCTATATTCTCCCTATGTTCCCATGCTCCTGTCTAACCCAGACACAATCAACTGGTCTCCTCACCTCCTTGACTTTCCTGCCAATCCCATCAATAGCTGCACAACCCTTTCAAAGATATCACATATTTAAGGAGCTGTCAGAGAGGCAGACGGACACGCTGGACACATGTGTGTCCGACCCACTTGTCGGACACGCCGCTGGCCATGGTGGTATGGACCGCGGCGGAGACCCGCCCGGCGCACCTGGGCCGTGGCGGCACCGTCGGGCGAGCCCATCAATCCGATCGAGATATCACCTGATGCAGAAGCTGCAAAACTTCAAGAAGATGCCGTATGTTCACGAAGCTTACCAATTTTCCGGGTGAGTCGGAGACCACGAAAAAAAAATATCAGGTGGGGTCCTGACCCCAGGGATATTTTATTTACAATATATGATGCTATTGGCAATATATATGTAGTAGGTATGATATGTAATAGATATGGCAATGCCACGCAGGGTTCATGCAATCGAACTACGGGTCACCTATAATGACTAGTCTGGTGGAAATGCTTCTAAATTATCTCTTTCGGGAATTGAGGAGTTCAATGTTCCAACTGCTGACATTAATGTATGGATTTTTTTTTTTAAACATAAATTTAATCCGAGTTCTTGTTGGGGTGGCTTTATGAACCAGGGTCCTATTGCTAAGCAGAGCTTGTTGCGTGAACCCTGGCCCCACCACCCGATCCATTAATTCAAGTTCAACGGCAGAATTTTGACCGAAAGTTTAACGTGCCGTCAACGCACCGACACGGCCGCCCGGTAGCTCGTCCCCGGCCTTATCGGGCCAGCTGCCAAACTGACCCTCCCACCCGGGGGCTAAATGCGAGCGCGCGAAGCGACTCGAACCCTGCGTTGCCAGGACAGGGGAGACCAGAGCAGGCCAGCGCTTTAACCAACTGAGCTACCGGGGCGGTCTGTGCTTCGGTTCGGCTGTGCGGTCGGCGGCCTGTGCTTCGGTTGCATTCACAAACATCACTGAACCAGTACTTTAAGGCTGGAGATATTGCCTTACAGACCCAATACATCGGCCATAATATCCTACAATTGACATTAATGTACGGCATTCACACACATCACTGAACCAGTACTTTGAGGCTGGAGATATTGCCTTAAAGACCCAATACATCTGCCATAATATCCTACAATTGACATTAATGTACGGCATTCACAAACATCACTGAACCAGTACTTTAAGGCTGGAGATATTGCCTTACAGACCCAATACATCTGCCATAATATCCTACAATTGACATTAATGTACGGCATTCACAAACATCACTGAACCAGTACTTTAAGGCTGGAGATATTGCCTTATAGACCCAATACATCTGCCATAATAACCTACAATTGACATTAATGTACGGCATTCACAAACATCACTGAACCAGTACTTTAAGGCTGGAGATATTGCCTTACAGACCCAATACATCTGCCATAATATCCTACAATTGACATTAATGTACGGCATTCACAAACATCACTGAACCAGTACTTTAAGGCTAGAGATATTGCCTTACAGACCCAATACATCTGCCATAATATCCTACAATTGCTGTAAATACTTTGCATGCTGTGACTTAGTCGAGATGTATACGGGCTACATCATTGACTGATCCGGATAGGGCTCGGGCCTCATGGGTATGGGTACGGACCGGTCCGTGCTTAGGGATTGGGCGGGTTTCCAACTCTGCTGCATGGTGCCTGTATTGGCACATTCGGTTCGGCTGTGCGGTCGGCGGCCTGTGCTTCGGTTCGTGCTGTGCGGTCGGCGGTCTGTGCTTCGGTTCGTGCTGTGCGGTCGACGGCCTGTCCTTCGGTTCGGCTGTGCGGTCGGCGGTCTGTGCTTCGGTTCGGCTGTGCGGTCGGAGGTCTGCGCTTCGGTTCGTGCTGTGCGGTCGGCGGTCTGTGTCCGCATGTGATCTGGTCCAATGATTTCTGGAGGTGTGGGAACGTGTTGGCCCATTGCAAACAAAAGCATCACATGATGGCCATAATGGCGCCATATCCGATCCGACCGACTGCGGTGCATGTGAAGTGATCCTGTGCAAACCTGAGCCTCGCAACTGAATCTCGGTGGATTGTCTGGGCTGAGATTCCGCAGGGGCCATCGAGAGCGGTTCATCAGTGGCCGATACGTGTCACGTCCCCCAGGGACAGAAGTATTTCACAGTACAATTGCGGGCGCTGTATGCGCGAGAGCAGGAGGCAGGCTGTGTGTTGTGTCTACCGCTGGACGAGCGAGAGCAGGAGGCAGGCTGTGTGTTGTGTCTACCGCTGGACGAGCGAGAACAGGAGGCGGGCTGTAAGTTGTGTAGCGGTGTCTACCGCTGGACGAGCGAGAGCAGGGGGCGGGATGTGTGTTGTGTAGCGGTGTCTACCGCTGGAGTAGCATGGCCAGTGACGACAGCGGATTATGTTCACCCATCGTGACGACGACTCTATTCTCGGATGCAAGCACGCAGCACTTCGACGACGGTATCCGCCGAGCTTTGATGGGATTGATTTACGGGCGGGGAACGGAAGATAGACGTGAGAACCGACGAGATACGGGTCACACGAAGACGACGAGGAGGAGATGACGACCGGCCGGCATATCAGTAACGCGAGAAAGTGTTCAGGCTGACTAACAACCACAGGGATCGGCCCCTCTTTGTGAAGCCTACAAACGGAAGATACAATAAGAAGAGAAAAAGAAATTGACCCTTCCCCCAATCAATGTTATATCATGAGTTCTGAGGAAGCTTTCTACACTATTGTGTTGACGTGGCCAATGCCTTCAGCATCACATACTATCAGGAACATACTGAATTCACCACAAGGTACACCTGCTACTGGCATATATCCCCATTTATAACCATAATCTAAGACAACTATTGGCATCAATTCCACCCCATTCGCCGCATGCTGTTAACATAATTCTCCATTTACCAACACGATCTGAGACACCTAGCATCAGCCCCATTCCATGCACCGAAATTTCCATCCCTTTGCGGAGCAACTTTTTCCAAGCGTTTTTTTAGGCCAATGGGGTCCCTCGGGGTAGAAAGGCGCCCCTCCCGAGCAACTTCCCCCGATCAGAATTCCTCAATCCGTTCCTGTGCCTCACATAGAAGAGTATTACACTTCCTATCCTGACTTCCTTTGATGAGTGAACGCTGTAGCCAGTCAATTCAAATGCATGCAAGATTTCATGAAAATGTATTAGCAAGCAAATGCATTCTGGTTGCGAAAAAATACGAGTGGACCACCAGTTCGTAAAATGAATTGCTAGTATAAATTTTGATTGTTTTGGTTGTGTTCTGTTGAATTGTTTGGTAGTTCCCTCTGATGTTTCACATAATTTTGTCTACACACTCTCTCTCTCTCTCTCTCTCTCTCTCTCTCTCTCTCTCTCTCTCTCTCTCTCTCTCTCTCTCTCTCTCTCTCTCTCTCTCTCTCTCTCTCTCTCTCTCTCTCTCTCTCTCTCTCTCTCTCTCTCTCTCTCTCTCTCTCTCCTCTCTCTCTTTCTCTTTCTCTCTATTATCTATGCGGACAGAGAACTCTGTCCGCATAAGCTGACGCTCCTCCCAGGTGAGTGCGTTTGCTATTTCGACCAAGATTAGAACATGTTACCGAAAATAGGAGCATGGCGCAACAGCGACCGTCCATTGTGTGTCGGAGTTGGTGTTGGGCACTGGTCGATGGCTTATACCTTTGCTGGATTGTGTGCGATCTCCTACTGTCTATGTGCCCCCCAGAAACGTCAGCCATATTGAGAACAGATGTGCTTTTGACAGTCTTTGCTTCAGGTTGCTGACCCTCAAAATCACCTTTCGCCAGGTGGCAAAGGGATGCTCAAAAGTCAGACTACATATATACGTCATCAATGGCCACTGCTATCACTAGAAACGCTTTAAAGAACCTTGATGAAACACTACTTAAAAGAAAATCGCCGAAGTATTAACCCGCGCACGTCCGGGGGGGGAAGATATCTGCCCCCCCCCCCCCTGCGGTTTTTCCTACTTTACCGCCATACTAATCGGGTTAGCAAGGCCAAACCTCGCATGGCTGCTCATTGGTCTTTTCCGCATGTCCTCAGAAATTTTTTACCCTGGGTCATCTCAAGTCAGGTCACCAGGTCATGCGAAGTGACCCAACATCCCTCGGAGTTCTAAGTGGCATCACTCCCACAATAATTGGGCGATTGATTTCAAACTTATATCATGTCATGATCTTATCAAGGACTATAATATGTATATCACGGTTTTTTTGTAGCATTGACCTGAGGTCAGGTCGCGGCCATGGCTTCCCCATTATAGGCCTATGGTAAAATATACAAATGTTTCCTGGTTACATATTTGCTCTCGGAATGACCTCCAACGGTTATGGCGTGTAGCTCAAAGCTATTCTCAATGTCCCCGCTGACATTTTTGCTCGGTGACCTCACCAAGGTCAGCTGAGGTTACCTGGAATCACTAGCACATTTCTGCGCATTATATCGCACTGCATTGAGACAGAAGGCTGAAATTACCATCATTGTGCTTGTATCGTCAAGACGTGTCGATTGATATATTACATGACCTCCCTAGTCTCCCCATGACCTTGACCTGAGGTCATAGTTTCGGTGACCCATCTGTTGACCTGACCCTAAATTACACAGCGTATGTCGATAGCACATTTCAAGGGCTGTCGAATAGCGTTTGCAGTTTGTTTCTATCTGTTACAGGTCCTGAGACATGTGCCAATATCTGAGGGTCCCACCCGATCTGGTCGAATTTGACATATGATGACCTAGTGATCTAAATATTGACCTGAGCGAGAAAATGACCGAAATACTTTCGATAGAGCTTGTCACCAGCTATCCAACGCCGTTTTCGGTTTGTCGCTACCTAGCATAGTCCTGGAGATCGTAGGGGGGGGGCAGACATCTCCCCCCGGACATGCGAAGTTGGCGCGGACCGCCGGACGTGCGAGTGTTAATAGGTGTGTCCGAACCACGTGCGAAATCATTCACAAGAACAGTGGGCTCTCAGAACGCGTAATATTCTTATGAAAGACGACGTTCAGACATGTATAAAGAATTCCAGAAAACCCACGATTCTTTAAGGACACTCGGGATTCTTTTCGTCCTATCCAAATGTTATAACACTATGCGACATCCCACAGGCTTCTTTTCAAAGGCGTTTTTTTTTTCAAAGGCATCGCAACGCTTCTAAGGTTCATTTAAAAACTTGAGAGGCAACGATAAGAAAAGAATCGCTAGCATTCGCACCGCACCGTTCTTTTGTAATAACGGTAGGTTTCAGAATGGATTCCTTTGACACACTGCCATGTCATCTTCATTGGAAAAAAATGTTCTTCGGAAATCTCAGCGCCTTTTCTGATCAAATAATCATATATTTCCTGCCGCGATATGAAAGATTTATGCTCACCGAAATGGGCATCAAGCTTCCTTCATGCAGTATTCCGGAACATACGTCACGGTATATTCAATAGGAATTCATGGACCGAAGTCGTTGGACACGACTACATATTTATGTTCTTTTGCTTTGAAACATTGGCGCGAATATCTTCACACCAATTACGAACATAAACATACTCTCAAAAATAAAGAAGACATCTCATGAAAACCCTTCGCATTGAAACTGCACCACTCTGGCAGCGCCCTAGTAATCTTGACGGGGAGACTGACAGCATTTGGCCAAGGCTTAGTGCGTGTGTGTCATGAGGACTGTCCTGAGACTGTCCTGTTATGTTTCGATATGAAGGGTTCTCATGTGATATATTATTGCTTTGCGAGAGTAGGTTATTTTTGTGTAATTTGCATGAAGGGATATCCGCCAACGTTTGTCTTTAAATATATCTGTAGCCGTGTCTATGAACGATCTTAGTCCATGAATTACTGTTGAATGTAGCTTCATGTATGTTCCAGAATACTATATGAAGCAAGTTTGAGGCCCATTTCGGTCGAGTAGAAATGATAGACATGGCGTCAGAAATCATACGATTCTTTGATAAGACAGGCGCTGGTTTTTCCAGGAACAGTTTCCCCACTATGAAAACATGGCAATGTACTAAAGGAATCCGTTCTGATCCAACCACTCTTACAAAATAACGGTGATCTGCTTGCAATTTTTATTTCTGCCTCTCTGTTTTTTAGAAGAACCTTACAAGCGTAGCGATACATTGGAGAAAATGTTTTTTTTATAAAGGAACACGTGGGATGTCGTATAGTGCTGCCATACTTGAATAGGACAAAAAGAACCTTGAATGTTCCTAAAGCATCCTCAGGGTTCCGAAGTTTATCTCAGTGTAGACCGTTCTGAGGTTTATCTCAGTGTAGACCGTTCTGAGGTTTTTCTCAGTGTAGACCGTTCCTTGCTAGCAGCTTGTCGAATAACTGCTGCTCCAAATTTGTGAAACACATGGAACGGGGAAGACATCCAGTTGGCAACACATTACATCCCCAGAAATCGGACAGTGGAACAAAATCTGTTTTGTGTTTGTCTTTTTCTTTGATTGGTATTTGAAGAAGTGCTGCTACCACGTCACTGTTGCTGAACCATTTGAGACGAATTTTCTATTTTTGTCAACAGCTCATCTGGCTTGATTACTGGCAATACCCTCTTCTTGCAAATGAAGTTCAAGCATTGCAAATTGCAACATAACCTCAGGCTTCTGTATGGGTTTTCCACCAGTCTGGGTTCCCTAGTGAAAAAGTCCTACAGGATTCTCAGAAAATCCTCACGATCCTACAGGATCCTGTACATTTCCGCAGACACTCCTGCACAGACATGCGATCCTGCGGGATGAACCTGCAGGATTTGAGAAATATAGAAAGCTGTCCTACAGGATTCCAATGGCATGCATGACTGTCCTGCAGGATTTTACAGATATCTATTCAGGTCCGTCTTAAAAGTTTGATGTGATGCAATTATCAGTGACATATCTGGGGAGGGGAACTGGGAGCATGTGCTCCCGCCCCATAGAAGCTGGCGCCCCTTCGGCCGGGAAGAGGCGCCCCTCCGAGAAGGTTTGAGTGCACCCCCTCAAATTTTTCAGCCAGAGGCGCCCATTGGCAGGGAAAGGTGCCCCTCCAGGTATACCTGGAGGTGCACCTCCAGTTATATCTGGATATATCCTTCCCTTACAACGTTTCTCGTCGTGCCCCTGAGTACCAGTTTACACCAGTACCACGCTGGTGCATTCCATCATAATCTAGTTTGTGTGCAAAGCACCTGATGTAAGAATGTACAGGGTGTTTTGCATGCTATTCACACTGAAATAAGAATGCTTTTAATTGGCAGTTTAACTAATATCGCATGCTCGAGTGATTGCAATCAAACCAAGCATACTCATTAACTATGGTCTGACTGATGTACATAGGGGTGCTGTGTAACCGATACAGTTTCGATGCGCCCTAAACCCTGATAACAATAATGCACAAAGGATCCGGGAATGCAGCTTAAATTGCTTTTTTAAGTGTTAAAATGCTCTAGTGGTGATTTGATGATAATGCTTATTTGATATTGGGTGGCTCCCCAATCATTATTTATATGAATTATTGGGTGCGTTTACATGTACTGATGACGATTTCTCCACACGTTTACAGGAACGGAATATTTCTATTGATGTATTTTACAAACTTTTGTATTTTACAAAATACAAAATGTAAAATTTACCCTTGTAAAATTTACGTTTACACCTATGTGCTCCTTTTCAGTCTTCCTTTATCGCAAGCTTACCTTGTCGGAGGGCGAAGTCCGGAGAATATTTAGAGCGAAACTAAATGATGAAGCAAAGCTGCGGAAATGTCGCTTGGAGTCTGCCACCACGCCTGCTCGAACGGTAGCCCATGTGATGTATTGCAATCACGGCACCAGAACATTTGTGTTATGTGTTCTGAACACGTATAATACAGAGCTACCTAACATTTTGTGTTGTGTTAATTTCATGCCTCTTGAGCTTTGATGATTGGCACATACTGAACCATGCCAATTGTGGAACAATTTGTTTTCTCAGGATCCCTGACATAGACTGGCTGATTTCCTGAAGAATTATGGGTCATGTGCACTTCTTGCAAGGCAGACATGTGCATAATAGGTACATAATGTGTAGAGGAAGATCCCAGGTTTGTGTGACACTATTCATAGAATTTCCAGGCTGAATGAATTCAGCTTCGAAATTCTAAGAGTGGTGTCATACATTGTGCGTTGTTTCTGCACAAAATCCTACATTATTCTGAATTATCTGAATGCTGCAGTATTATTGTGAATACTCCTGCAGATGTAAGCTGTGTACATGGGGTATGTAGGGGCATGTGCACAGTAATCATGGAAGACTTCTGTGCAAGGTCCTGCATGATTACTCTACATAATCATGTAGCTCTGCATAATCCTGCTGTATTGCTGTGCAGGATCCTGCAGGATACCGTACAATCCCTGTGCCAGATTCTGCAGAATTAATGTGCAAGATCCTGCAGGGCTACTGTACATGATCATGTGGTTTATTGTGCAGAATTCTGACAATAATCATGCAAGATCCTTCACAAAACCATGAAGGGTATGTACAATTCAGGTGCAGGATATTATGCGATTCACATGCAGGATCCAGCAAAATTTAAGTGCAGGACCCTGTAGGATTTATGTTCAGGAAGGTGTATGATTTATGTGCAGGACCCTGTAGGAGTTATATGCCGGACACCACACGATCCTGTAGGCTCCCATTCAATTTCTATGCAGGACTCTGCAGGACGGTCATGGATCCAACAGGATTGATGTAAATAATCCTGCAGGATAGCCCTGGATGCGACAGGACTGATGTGGAGGATCCTGCAGGATTTATGTGCAGGATCATGCAGGAGAGCCCTGGATCTGACAGGATTGATGTGAAGGATTCTGCAGGATTCATGCGCATGATCCTGCAGGACAGCCCTGGATCCTACAGGATTTATGGACGGATCCTGTAGGATCCTACAGGACAGTTGTGGGGTAGCGGAGCGCGAGTGAGAGCACCAGCATGCTTGCCGGTCGACTGCTGTGCGCGAGTGCTGCCATCTATTAGACGATGTGGTGTACTTAAGGTTCAACCTTTGATGTAAGATGACAGTGTCATTAATCGTGCTTAACCATGTCAATTATAGCTTGTTTCTCTGCTTATCTCTAATGCTCTGTGACCAATAGCCACAGAGTGTATTCACCTGTCGCTACTCTTCGCCCGCGACCAATCGGCGTGAGAGATTGGCGACGCTATATGACTTAACGGTCGACGTGTCGTAAAGCCAACAACCATATGGAGTGTCAGTACTATTTGAGCCACGTATAACTGTGCCAAAGCTCACTGTACACTCCGACCTGCCGAAAGGCTTGACTGGATGCTGGCTTCGCAGCTCCTTATTTTTCATTTTCGTGGGGTGACACCCGCCGCTCTTTTCCGTTCTTATTTTTTTGCTTTTTGGGGTGACACCCGTCACCCCACGCGTTTTTCATCTTCATCGTACTTCCGTTCCCCGTATTCCTGTGCGTTCTTCACCTTCATCTTCATGCGTTCTTCGTGCGTTCTTCATTAAGTCACATTAGGTAGGGTTTTTTTCCCCGCGATGGGGAAAAACATATAAGGACGCTGACCCATGCTCGCCAACGGGCTCCGACTCTGAATTCCCGCCACTGACAACAAAAGACGATCATCGCGGGACCCCGGACTCGGCCCCTGATGCCCCATATCATGATACCACCGTTGATGACCCGCGCCGGACTATTCCTTTGGATGACGCCATGGAAGCACTTTGTGCCTTACCGAACCCTGCTCGACCCAAGACCACGACTTCTCCTCGCAATCCGGACCATACCATCACTCTCCACGCCGCTGACTCATGCTCGAACCAGACCACGCCCTCCCAACCTGAACCAAGCCAATCCGTCGAACCCTACCTCGACAGTGCTGGCTCTTACATAGTAGTCAAGCCTGTCGAGGAAACCGTTTCCTTCCGACGTATCAACATTTTCTGGCCGACAAAACAACTCCTCGCCATATACTCCTTAGCCAATCCTGACATCGAAGCCCCTGCCAACGGAACCCTCGTCATAAAAACCCAAACCCGAGCCCAGACCAAAGCCCTCCTCCGCACCACCACATTTTGTGGTAAATCCGTCACAATTTCTCTCCATTCCAACCGCAATACCACCAAGGGCACCATCTTCGCGCCGGAGCTCCGCTTCATGTCTGAGGCAGATATTCAGGCGGAGCTCAGGCCGGAGGGGGTGACCCACGTCCACCGCATCACTTCCTTTAAAGACGCCCAGAAACGTGATACGAGCCTCCTTGTCCTTACCTTCAACTCTACCACTCTTCCCAAGACCCTCTTCGCCGGATACCTACGATTCCAAGTTCGTGTCTTTATTCCCAATCCTCTCCGCTGTTTTAACTGTCAGCGCTTCGGCCATGACAGCAAAACATGCCGCCAACCAGCCCGATGCCCCAAGTGCGGCGAGACACCTCATCCAGAATCCACCTGCTCCAAACCTGTCCACTGCCTCAACTGCAACACATCCGACCACCTCACCACTTCCAATATCTGCCCAGTCTGGCGACGGGAAAAGGAAATTTGCGCCGTCAAAGCAACGACTGGGGTTTCATATCCCCAGGCCCGACGGTCTGTCGAGGTCATCTCCCCATCCACCAAGACGTACGCACAGACGACCAGCATTTCTCCCCCACCCCTCGCGTCAACACCGCCACTACTTCAATTCAAACTGACGTAATTCCCGGCTTAGCTCCACTAAAAAAAACTCGCACCACTGACCACACTTACACAAACCACCCTGGCTCCAAGCACACAGACCACTCCGGGCAAACAGGGTCCAACTAATTCCACAAGGAATGTCAGACCCCGCAGCCATTCACAGGGGAAATGCGTACCACTTCGGTGGGCCGCCGACCAAGCCCGGCGCGTCCAGTGCCGGCCGGCGCCCATGTGACCCGACCGACTCCCAGCCGGCAGGCATCCCCCGCGGCAGTGGCCGGCCGCCGTGACCTTGCCAAGGTCACTGGCCGGCCGGACGGCTCGGGCGGGTCCACCGCCGCCGTCCGCACCCAACCCACATGTCCGCCAGAATTACACTCCGGGCTCCGACATGCACCGAAGGGTGCCGACAAATATTAATTTCCATAAATGTCCATATTTCTACAATGGAACTGCCTTAGTTTAATATCAAAATGGGCAGAAATGAAAGCATTCTTTAGTTTACTCACCCCTATTCTCATCGCACTACAGGAAACCTGGTTCTTACCCACCGATACATATAATTTCAATCTTTTCAATTATTCGCTGTACCGTTACGACGAGGTCCGTAGACCACAACGCAGTGGCGGTACAGCCCTTTACATTAACAATAATTACATACATACACAAATTACACTTCATTCATCGTTACAAGCCGTAGCTTGTACATTACGTTTCAATGGTCGAAATATAGATGTATGCTCACTGTACATTCCACCGTCTACAGACAATACAAACATATTGACACAATTAGAAAACCTCATCACAAATTTCAAAAACCCGTTCATCTTACTTGGTGATTTCAACGCTCATAGCCCAGCGTGGGATGAAAAATGTACAAACCCAGACACTCGCGGACGCATTATTCAACACATTTTAAACAGACACAATTTAGTAATACTTAACACTGGAGAGCCAACATTTTTTCACCTTGGACACAACACAGAAACTGCAATAGATTTAACAATTTGCTCTCCAGCTCTGGCCAACGATTTCGATTGGACCATAGACACAGACATTCATGACAGCGATCACTACCCCATCAAATTAATACCCACTTTTTCAACTGCGACCGATAGCCGCCCAATTTTATCCCGCGCTGGAAAATTTCAAAAGCCGATTGCACAACATTTCAGGAACATTCTTATATTCAATACGACCCGAACAGTTCTCCCGTCGAAAACATCAACTCAATTACAGATACACTTTTCGAAGCAGCATCTACTACAATTCCACTCACAAAACCTTTTGCAAAACGAACGCCGGTACCTTGGTGGTGTCCAGAAATTTCACGAGCAATTGCGATTAAAAAAGAGCATTTAGGAGGTATTTACGGCATCCTGATCAAGAAAATTTAACTACCCGTAATCGTGAACGTGCGAGGACTCGCGGCATCACTCGAGAAGCTAGGCGTCGTTCATGGTCCTCATATTTACAGCAGCTCACTTCTCAAACACCTTTAAGTAAAATATGGCAATTAATCCGACGTATACCCGGGCGTTCCCCATTTAAATCTCTCCCGCCCTCAAAATCCACAACCTTACCATTACAACCCACAAACCATAGTAAATACCATAGCTGATATCATAGCCCATAATAGCTCCGATGAGAACTACCGACCTAATTTCGTACAAAATGCACAACATACTTTTCACACCAATCTCGACCTCTTTGATTCCGACAATACCGAGTACTACAATGATTCTTTTCAAATTTCTGAACTGGGGAATGCAATTTCATCCGCCGGTAACACTTCAGTAGGGCCTGACAAATTGCATTATTCCTTCTTTCGACATTTATCTGACCACACCAAACAATGCATCTTAGACACATTTAATTCATTATGGTCAAATCACATCTTTCCTGAAGGATGGAAAAAAGCTATCATTATCCCCATTCCAAAACCCGGCAACATGGCGTATTCAGTACTATTTCGTTGCCGAAGCTAACTGATTACTCCGCCCTGCCAGTTTTGGCGCGACTGACTGCCAGTTACCGCAGTTCTATATTTTTCATTTTCGTGGGGTGACACCCGTCGCTCTTTTCTTATTTCTTTTTCTAGTGGGGTGACACCCGTCACCCCACCCGTTTTCGTCGTCGTCGTATTTCCGTTCCCTGAGTTTCTGTGTGTCCTTTATCTTTATTTAAATTACATTAGGTAGGATTTTTCCCCGTGATGGGGAAAAGCGTAAAAAGGACACGGACCCATGCTCGCCAACAGACTCAGACCCGAAATTTCCTCCTCTGACCGCACCCGACGACCATCGCACGAACACAGACCTGGCCACTGATGCTCCCTCGATTGATGCAAATGTTGATGACCCGCGCCGAACTATTCCCCTCGATGACGCCATGGAAGCCCTTTGCGCCTCGCCGACCCCTGCTCGTCCCAAGACCACGACCTCGCCTCGCAATCCAGATCAGACCATCACTCTCCACGCCGCTGACCCACGCTCTAACCAGACCACGCCCTCCCAAGCTGAACCCATCCAGCCCATTGAACCCTACCTCGACAGTGCTGGCTCGTACACCGTCGTCAAGCCTGTCGAGGAGTCCGTTTCCTTTCGCCGTATCAACGTGTTCTGGCCGACTAAACAACTCCTTGCCATCTGCTCCCTAGCCAATCCCGACATTGAAGCCCCTGCGAACGGAACCTTGGTCATTAAAACCCAATCCCGAGCCCAAACCAAAGCACTCCCCCGCACCACCACATTTTGTGGAAAATCCGTCACCATCACTCTCCATTCCAACCGCAACACCACCAAGGGCACCGTCTTCGCGCCGGAGCTCCGCTTCATTTCTGAGGAAGATATCCAGGCGAAGCTCGGGCCGGAGGAGGTGACCTACGTGCGACGCATCACTTCCTTTAAAGACGGCCAGAAACGTGATACGAGCCTCCTTGTCCTTACCTTCAATTCTACCACTCTTCCCAAGACCCTCCTCGCCGGCTACATCCGATTCCAAGTCCGTGTCTGTATTCCCAATCCTCTCCGCTGTTTCAATTGCCAGTGCTTTGGGCATGCCAGTAAGACTTGTCGCCAAAAAGCCCGCTGCCCAAAGTGTGGTGAACCACCCCATCCTGATTCCACCTGCTTCAAACCTGTCCACTGTCACAACTGCAACACATCCGACCACCTGACCACATCACCCCTCTGTCCAGTATGGCGCAAGGAGAAGGAGGTCTGCGCTGTCAAGGCCACGACCGGGGTGTCATACCCCCAGGCCCGACGGTCTGTCGAGGCCGCCTCTCCATCAACTAAAACTTACGCCCAAGCGGCCACCGTTGCTCCTCCCACACGTCGCGTCAACACTACTACTACCTCGATCCAAACTGACATGATTCCCGGTTTAGCTCCACTAAAAAAACTTGCACCACTCACCACACCTACACAAACCACCCTGGCTCAAAACACACAGACCATTCCGACCAAACAGACTCCAACGAATTCTGCAAGGAATGCCAGACCCCCAGCCATTCGGCTGCCGGGGAAATGCGCGCCACTTCTGTGGCCCGCCGCCCGAGCCCGGCGTGCCCGGTGCCGGCCGGCGACCACGTGACCCGACCGACTCCCAGCCGGCGGGCATCCCCCGCGGCAGTGGCCGGCCGCCGTGAGCCGGCCGTCAAGGTCACCGATCAGCCGGACGGCTCGGTTGGAGCCGTCCGAGCTCAATCCACATGCCCGCCTGACCTCCACGCATGGATCAGGCACGCACCAAAAGGTGCACACAAACATTCATTTTTATAACATATGTCCGTATTATTGCAATGGAATTGTCGCATGGAATGATATCAAAATGGGCCGAAATTAAGGCATTCTTTAGCATTCTGACACCTATTCTTATTGCAATTCAAGAAACTTGGTTTTTACCCGCAGATACATATGATTTAAATCTCTTTAATTGCTCTCTGTACCGTTGCGACGAGGTCCGCACTCCGCGGATCACACCGCAGTGGCGGTTCAGCCCTATACATTAACAATGATTTTACACACTACCAAATTACACTCAATTCACCTTTACAGGCGGTAGCCTGCACTTTGCGACTACATGGAAGAAATGTAGATGTTTGTTCGATCTATATTCAACCACAAACAGATAATACAAACATTTTGATACAATTAGAAAACCTCATAACACAATTCAAGAATCCTTTCATATTATTTGGCGATTGTAATGCCCATAGCCCAGCGTGGGATAGAACACGCACACTTACAGACACTCGTGGCCGCATCATTGAACAAATTTTAAACCGATATAATTTAGTATTACTGAACACCGGAGAACCAACTTTTTTTCACCTTGGACAGAATACAGAAACAACTATTGATTTATCAATATGCTCTCCGACTCTGGCCAATGATTATGATTGGACCGTAGACACTGATATTCATGACAGCGATCACTACCCCATCAAATTAACACCATATTTTCAACTGCGGCAGATACCACACCCTGTTTTATCCCCCGCTGGAAAATTTCGAAGGCCGATTGGACAACTTTTCAGGAACTTTCACATATTCAATACAACCCCAACATTTCTCCCGTCGAAAACATCAACCAAGTTACAAAAACACTTTTCGAAGCAGCTTCCACCGCTATTCCACAAACAAAACCTTTCACAAAAAGAACACAAGTCCCCTGGTGGTCGATAGAAATTTCCCGAGCAATAGCCGCCAGAAAAAGAGCATCTATAAAATATTTACGCCATCCCGACCAACAAAATTTAGTCAACCGTAACTATGAACGTGCGAAGACACGCCGCATCATTCGCGAAGCTCTTGCCGTTGATGGTCATTATATTTACAGCAACACACCTCTCAAACACCTTTAAGCAAAATGTGGCAGTTAATCCGCCGATTATCAGGACGCACTCCATTTAAATCACTCCCGGCCCTCAAAATTAAAAACACCACAATTACAGACCCACAAACAATAGTAAATACAATAGCGGACACCATGGCTCACAATAGCTCTGACAACTACAGACCGGAATTTTTACAAAATGCACAAATGCAACACACATTTTACACCGATGTGGCACAATTCGATTCGGACAACACTGAAACATACAATATCCCTTTTCAAGTTTCAGAACTGGATACTGCAATTTCCTCCGCCGGTAATACTTCTGTAGGTCCCGACAATTTACATTATTCCTTTTTCAGACATTTATCCAACGACACAAAACAGTAGTAATCACAGGGAAGCTGTTTGTCACTAGTCTTATTTAACATCATCATTAACGATATTTTCACCGACATGCCACCTCAGATATCATACTCCCTTTTTGCAGATGACAGCTCAATTTGGTGCACAGATAAAAATTAAACACATTGCTTATCTAGACTCCAAAACGCACTTGACCGGATACACCAATGGTCCATCAAATACGGTTTCACATTTTCAGCTCCAGAATCTGCCACAATGATATTCAGCAAATCAACTCCGTGCCCAAATCCAGAAACACCACTTGACCTCGGAAACACTGCCATACATTTTGTAAATTCGTTCAAATTTCTTAGTGTTATTTTCGATCGCAAGCTTTCCATGCACCAGCACGTCAAACACATCCAGACCAAATGTTTTCACAGACTCAATTTATTTCGCTGTATTACGTCTTCATCATTCGAATCCGATCGTCACACGCTATTACAACTATACAAATCCTTGGTTCTTCCTATCATAGAATATGGATCCGTAGTTTACGCAAGTGGCAGTACCTCCGCTTTGAAACTTTTGGACACCTTACAAAATAAATTTATTCACATGGCACTCGGTGCAATGACCACGTCTCCCATTACTTATTTACTAATCGAAACAGGAATTCCACCATTAGCTCTCCGAAGAATTGAACAAACACTCAGGTATGCCGCAAAAATTCAATTTAGAGAACACCAACCCACACACGCATCTTTACAAATTCTCCCAAATCTACACCACGAATATTTGGGTCCCGCCAAAAAGCGAAACGGCCTTACCATAGCTTCACGCATTAAAACATTTTCTACACAACTCCAATACAACATTCCACATATTACTGCTCTTTCTCCACCAACTATACCACCGTGGCAGATGACCGGAAGACATATTTTCTATCTCACCACCACTCCAAAATCACAGCTTTGTCCAGAATACGCCAAACAAAAATTCCACCAGTTTCGTTCTCGTTATCGCCATGTTCCTTTTGTTTTCACCGACGGATCCAAAGACGCAAATTGCACAGGAAATGCCATTGTTTCAGGTACACACAGCATCGCTTTCCAGACGGGACCTCCATTTTCATCGCCGAATTACACGCCATTCTCATTGCCCTCCGTTATATTCGCAACCGTTTTCTCTGTCACCCCATGCGCAGCGTCGTCATTTGTTCGGACTCTAAATCTGTTTACAATCTCTTTCGTCACTTTCTTTTTCACATCATTGCCATATTTATATTTATGAAGCACTAGGAACACTTCATCTGATGGGCGTGAAGGTCCGTTTTCTGTGGGTGCTCAGTCACTGCGGCATCCCAGGAAACGAGGAAGCAGATCAATTCGCAAAAGAATCATTACAATTACCACACATCACAAAAATGCCACCACATTTTGACGCCATCAAATCAACAATACGACAGAACATTCTACTTTTTTGGAACCAAACCTGGACACAAAGCACAAACCATACACAATTATGGAACATTAAACCAGTCGTCGATATCCGGACGCCATCATTTCAAATCAACCGCCGCGAAGAAAAAGTCCTATCGCGCATCCGCATAGGACATACCTACCTTACACATCGATTTATTTATTCTGCTTCACCTCGGCCTTCATGCCCATCATGCAACACCCATCTTACAGTCCCACATATATTACTACACTGCCCGCAATATCATGGCACTAGAAAACCATTGACCCGTTACTGCCACGCACACAACATCCCTTTTTCTTTGCCCTCACTGTTGGGGGATGATCACCCTTTTCTTATCAAGTTACTTTTTATTTTTCTGCGAGAAACCAACTTATTTCAGGCCTTATAAACTGACTTTTACGATTTAGTACTTTGTTCCTTTCCATCAACGGCGCGAAATGGTCTAAGGAGGCCGAAGTGCCTAATTTAACAAAATCAAATCAAACCGCTGAATAAATGTCCCATCTCGTGTCTCTGGTATCATCTCTCTGGAGGTCGACCACGCTTAGGTGGAGGTGCCGATCAGATAGCACAATTCATGGGTGTCAATTGGCGACAGTACCTCCCTGGCTTCAGACTAAGCAACATTACCTTTCCTCCATTACCTGAACACTACCACGGTACCTTTCATCCATTACCTGCCATCATCATGGTACCTTTTCTTCCTGGTGGCTTTCCCAGATCCTACGCCTACCCACGCACCTAGGCGCTACAGTGGATCCGGCAGGATTTATGTGCAGGATCATGCATGACACTCTTGGATATGACAGGCTTTATGTGAAGGATCCCGCAGGACTTATGTGCAGGATCCGACAGAATTTATATGAAGGATCCTATAGGATTTATCTGCAGAATCCTGGAGGACAGTCCTTGATCTGGCAGGATTTGTATGAAGGATCATGCAAGACAGTTCTGAATCTGACAGGATATATGTGAAGGATCCTGCAGGATTTATATACAGGACCCTGCAGGATTTATGTGCAGGGTCCTGCAGGATTTATGTGCAGGATCCTGCAGGATTTATGTGCAGGATCCTGTAGTATCCTTGCATCAATTTCTCACACATAATCCTGCAGGATCCCTCAAGAAACTGTCATGCACAATTGTGCAGGACAGTCCTGTAGGATTTTTCCACTAGGGTTAGCAGCACTGGGGAGGGGGGGGGGGGGGGACTATATTCTATTATACTCTATCTTGGGTTGCTATATTCTGGAGCTATGCTCCGAGCTCCACAATTTATAGCTAAATGTCACAGCAATCCCCTGACAATCCCCTCACAACCCTCTGACAATCCCGTGACAGGACACTACCACACACAGGCGATTAAACACTGATTATGCGGATAAAAAGGTATGGCCGTCAATGAGGACGGACAGTACAACATGTATGGCCGTCGATGAGGACGGACAGTACAAAATGAATGGCCGTCAATGAGGACGGACAGTACAAAATGTATGGCCGTCAATGAGGACGGACAGTACAAAATGTATGGCCGTCAACGAGGGCGGACAGTGTAAAATGTATGGCCATCAATGAGAACCGAGAGTACAAAATGTATGGCCGTCAATGAGGACGTAGAGTACAAAATGTATGGCCGTCGATGAGGACGGACAGTACGAAATGTATGGCCGTCAATGAGGACGGACATTACAAAATGTATGGCCGTCAATGAGGACGGACAGTACAAAATGTATGTCCGTCGATGTGGACGGACAGTACAAAATGATGTGCTATCTGTACACAATGTCACAACAACAAACAACAATATCCGAGATAAACCTGCTCCATTAGGAACTACCCCACCTATTTATGGGCCTTGGGAGACGACCGACATAGGCGTAGGAACGTCTGAAAAAGTGGGTGGGCCAGGGCCAACAGCAGGGGCGCACCCAGGGATTTCGCCAGGTACCAAGGCTGAGCACTTTTGGATAGAGAACCCGATAATTTTAATAGTGAACACACAACATTCACCGCCAAGGGGAGGGGCAGGCCCCCCTGGACGCGCCTATGACTTACAGCAACCTGTCTTACTGAAAAATAACTATCATCGCAGTATAAGTACTTTCAAATTCACACTTCACTCTGAACTTGGAACTTTCTTCACGACTGATGGATTATTTTGTAATAATAGGTTTATCTTCCTGGTGCAAATGAATCCATTAGTACCTATTACTGTTCAAACAAAATTTCTTCAACTCCCGCTATGTGCGTAGGGGGAGGGGGGGGTGCAAGCTCATTACAGTCTCAATAATGAGTATGTGGTGTGTTCCAGTTTCCATGCTATAGTACCATACGTTTCTAAGATGTCCCCCGTTGTAAACGAATGTTAGTGAGGAGACAGAATAAGCAAGAACGTAGCTTACTTGCTGGCCCAGGACAAAGGAAGTATCATGATTGATGCTGGAAAGGATGAGAAACAGAAAAGACGGTGATCGCTGGTTGGAAATTCTTTGATCTGGTGTGTGGCAGACCAGGATTGGCAGGCTGACATAATTGTATGGTGTTCATGTATGTTTTTTTTAAAACAAATGTGTATGGTTTTTAAAGTCCTGCCGCTTTTTGCCAGAGTCGGTACGCTTTGTAGGGTCAGGTACATTTTCGTCCTCCAGTTGTGCTCTTAGGATCCCCCTGTCTTTATTTAAGGTTCCTCGCTCTCATTTATGGGACCCCGGCACGATATTGGGGGTTCCGGTATAATTTATCGGGGTCCCGTCGCGACTTTTCGGGCCCAGGCGCGTGGTTCCGGGGGATTCGACGCCAGTTTTCTGGGCCCGACGCAATTTTTGTTGACTTCTCCTGAATTATGTAAAGTCCGAGCCACGGCCTGATTTTTCGGGCCCCTGGCGACTTTTCTTTTGTGTCCCGCGCCGATTTTTCGAGCTCCGGTACGTTTTTTCGGTGCCGTATGCGATTTGTTAAGGCATCTGGTGGTATGCTTGAGCTAAGGAACGATTTTCCTGGCTCGGACATATATTTTTCGGAATCTATGTTTTGAAGGGCTCCGACTTGATCCTCGTCGGGTTTCGATGCGATTTTGGGGCCATGCTGTGCTGGGACCACCGACGCCAATTTTTGGGAGCCCCGAGAGGATTTTGTGATGCCCCGACCATGATTTATGAGACTACTGACAGGAATTTTCGGTCCAAAGCGTGATATTTGGGGTGCTTAGCTCTAGTTCGCGGAGCGCGTTGTACTTATCTGGGTCGTAGTGCGAAATTGGCGTTCCCCAGCGCAAATTATCGGATTCGGTGCAAGTTTTTTGGTGCCCGTTGTATTTATTTATAACCCCTAATTCAGGGGGCCCGACGCGAATTTATGGAGCCCAGAACCATTTTTGGGGACCCCGACGGGATTCTTGGGTTCTTGGAAGTCCACCTCTTCGGGATGGAGGGGGATTTTCCTTTTTGGTGTGCCACTGCGGCTGCTCAACGAGTTTTTTTTTCAGCCGATGCCACCCTTAAGAGTAGAAAGGCCCTTTGGAGAACTTCCTTCGGGGCCTGTTCTGAATTTTCCGGTGCGCTGGTCGACTCGAAGGAGTCCTTTTGTGATTTTTGGGGGTCAATTTGTCTTTTTTGTAGCCTCGTGCGCGATATTTTTGGGCCCCGGTACGATTCTTCGGTCTCCCGGTGCATTTTTTCGGTGCTCCATGGCGCTTCTTTTCCAGGGCCAGTCCCGTTTTTGAGGTCGTTGGCGCAATTTGTGTGGCCGTAGAGTAACATTCCGGGTAGGAATTGATTTTTTGGAAGCCAGCTGCGACTTGTGGTGCTCCGGCGGTAGATTTTTGGCCCTTAATGTAATTTCCAAGGGCAGCGGCGCGACGTTTTTGGGGTCTAAGTGCGATTTTTGGACCAGGTCTTCATTTGTTGTGATGCCTATCGCGAGTTTTAGTGGCCTCGACACGTCTTTGGGGGCCCAACACGTTCTGATTTCTTTTGGATCGACTGCTAGGAGCCCAGAGTGATTTCCATGTCCAGACTTTTTTTAGTTGCCCCGGCTTCATTTATTGGTTCCCGTGATTGGTCATTTATTGGTTCCCGTGTTCTCGATGATACTCTTGCGGCCCAGTGCGACCTGTCAAGCCCCTAGCGTGATTTTCAGGGGCCCGGGTGCGTCGTTTTGGTACCTTCAGGCTCAGTGTGATTTTCAGTGGCCCCGGCCCAACGTTTTGAGTCCCTGTTGTGATTGTCAAGAACCACAACACGACTTTTTTCGGCCCCAGCGTGATTTTCAGCGGACCAGCCCGTCTTTCTGCGGCCCCATCGTGATTTTCAAATATCTCTGCAAGATTTGTTCTGCTCCCAGCGTGTTTTTCAGGGGCCCCGGTCCAGCTTTGTGTGCCCCCAGCGCGATTATCAGGGGCCCCGGTCCGACCTTTTAAGGTCTTAGCGTGATTTTATGGGGCCCTGATGCGACTTATCGGGGTCCCGGCGCGACTTTTTTGAGGCCGAACGGTATTTTCAGGGTCGCACATTTTGGAGCCATCAGCGTCATTTTTATGGTCCCGGGAAGATTTTTGAGGCCTTCAATGTGATTTTCAGGGGCCTTGATGGGATTTTGGGAGGCCCAGCCTCATTTTCAGTGACCCCTGCGCCACTTTTTGGCGGCCCCAAAGTGATTTTTATGGGCCCCGGTGCGATTGTTGGAGACACCAGCATTATTTTTATGGAACCTGGAGCTATTTTTTCCGAACCCAGGCGCGATTATTGGGGGCCCACAACCTCTCATGAGGAAGGGGACTATTCCAACGCCCCTCCCTTCGGTACGCCACTGCGCATGCCCCAATGATTGTATAGCTTAACCATGACGTCTAAGGAGTACATCGCACAAAATCTACTTTCCTATGTCCATTTAACTGCTTGCACCACAAGTAGTGTTCAGAAATATACACCCTGCAATTGGCCTAAATTCATCTCATTATCTTCGGGGTCCTTAAATCTCAGCCAGGACGTACACATCACTGGACGATGAAAAGCCTTGATAGTAACCACCGTTGTAATTCGGTGTTTTGTACTTTTAATCAAAATGTCTTCATTGAATAGATTCTGGGATCAGTGTCTTTGCTAAGCAGAGATTGTTACATATACCATGGCACCACCATCCTACCGAACCATTTCTGGTCAACGACATAATTTGAATTCAATGTTTAACGTGCTGTCAATGCCACTATGCAGTTACACAGCTGAAGATCTACTCGGGTCAGTTGCCATGCTTGTAATTTGCCTTCTCAGGTCACATGACAAACACCGCTCGTTACTTGTCACATCATCACTCTTCATATCACTCCTCGTCTGACCTTGTCAGGTCGCACCACGAGCGCCTAATCCTCTCGGGGATTCTGAGATTCTGACAGGCGTTCTCGCACTTGAAGATGATATAATAGGTTGTGAACTTCATTATTGTATCTATGCTACCATAATAAATTATGGAAATAAATATTTTGCTATGTTGGATACCAGCACCGATAATACCCAGGAATCTCACTGAAAAGGTTGGATATCTGTGTGGCGGTGCCAAACTGTGAAAATCCATTGAAATGTGGACATTTTTACGTTCTATTTCATACTACAGTCACGCAATGTATGTATCGTGGAGTAATTTTATGCCTCAATAATTAAAATAAATGTAAATGTTGAAGTGTATGGCAGCTAGGAGCAAGGCCATATATAATACATGGCTATGTAATATCAAGGCAAGGAACTTGCGCTTGCAAAGTGTACGTCTCACCTTGATTGTGTTATGTTACTGCCTTCAGCCTTTATAATTTTATACTGAAGGCAATATTAATGGAATCGATGTTAAATATATAACAGTAAAAGAACCCCAGTGAAACTCTAGCATGAATGTATTTTGGTACTGGCTGGCACATTAGCTGCTTTATAGTCTTTTCATAACATAATATAAGGTGGGAATATCCATACATCTGTTGCATCAACTCCTGAATTAGTTGCGTTGTTGTAAGCTCATGTCCAAGTGTGTATGACTTAAACAATGAAGTGCTACCATGTGATATGTGCAACTTTTACTTAGTTATGGATTGCAGGAAGTTTTTCACATATTCAAATGTGTGCATGCTGCCTTTTAGTAAATTTATTTCTCCCAAAAGTGGGAGTGCTTTTCTACCATTGTTGGCCACCCCACTTTGAAAAGTGGGTGGGCCATGACACCCCTGCCCCCTACGCCTTTGACGACCGACATAGTGAGAACCTAGCCGAAGGTGGCGCAAGACGGATATTACTGGTGGTTGCGCTGGATCCTATCACTGCGACTTCGTCGTCATTAGCAGAGGGACCCAGCTGACTGGGCAGCCTTCGGGTATCGCCACGTGGTTTAGTTCCGGCCGCTGGAGAAGCAGTGATGACGGGATCCGACTGGGTACCGCATTACCGTCAGCTTTGCAAGGTTTGAAGGCCCTCGCGAATCATTGGTGGCACAAATAATACAAGTGGGTGGAGGCTACCTGGACAATTTCGTAAACATCCCAAATGAGGAGAGCAGCACGAGTCTCCTCCGATACTATTTCATGCGAGCGGAGCCTTGCGAAGATGACAACTCTTTTCCTGGAAAACGGATACCCAGCACATCGGGTACACTCCGCCGCTCGTGCCGTTCACCCTCACAACAGGAGTAGGATAAGTGGGCAACGTCGGCATCGAGCGGGTAGTAATCCCAACTATGTTTACATGAGACTTCCATTTGTCGATGACCAACTATGTCGACAGGTAAACGCAGCCATCCGTTCGTCTCATCTAAACCATGTTAGGGTAGCCTGGACTAGCGGACCTACGCTGAAATCTTACCTGGTCCGCTCAGCCCTGGAAATGCCGCCATGCCCTGCTGGTAGAAGAACGTGCCACACCTGTATCAACGGGCTCAAAGGTAGATGCACGCGAAACAACGTAGTTTATAAAATAACGTGCAACCGCTGTCTTGGAATATTTTATGTCGGTGAAACAAAACGTAGTATCAGGGATAGGTACAATGAGCACTTGGGAGATGCCAGACTTCGGAGAGCATACACACCTTTAGGCGAACACATGATCGACAAACATTCTAACATGGAACACAGCGACACTAACACAAACTTCCAAGTAGAAATTCTAGCAACAGCCAGGGACAACGCTGATCTGAAGGTCCTCGAATCTCTACACATACGTAATCTACGGCCGCAACTAAACACGCAAACGACGTCTTGGTATATCACATAAAATTACCTAAACATAAATTATATTTTATGTATTACGCGTTATATTGGATATATGTCTATATGTGTGCGTGAGTGTATGTATCGATATGTATATGGACCATCGGCTCGGGCTTCCTCAGAGGATTCTATCTTGACATAGTTTGTTTCTGGTTTGGAGTTTCTTTAAGTGTCTGCACCACTGAGGAGGCTTTTCTGCATTCCACGTGTCTTTTGCACGCTTTTTTTCCTCGCGTGCTTTTTTTCAATTGTTTAACTTGACATTTTATATCACTCCTGACGATGGCCCCTGGCCGAAACGTTGAGCAATAAAGTACAACCCTTATCGTTACTTTTGATGTCAACTCAGCACCTCCTGGTATATTGAAGGTCGTGTATATATATTTTATTACACGCAATGTAGGTTAGGTTAGGTTAGGTTGGGTTAGGTTTCTTTTTTAGGTTGAGAATTTTCAGAAAATAAATTAATTGACATTTTAATTTTGTTTATTTTTTTTTTCCTCAAAAGATAGGTTAGGCTAGGTTAGGTTAACTCAAAGCCCTTTTTGGTAATATTTTGCTCACAACCTGAAAAGTAAGCATTCGCACGGAAAACAAGTGGGTCCAATCATCTTAGTCCCCTTCATAAGCATGGTATTCTGTAGAAAAATTTAAAAAAAAGAAAAAAAGAACACCATAAACTGCAAAGTTACCAAATACTTCGCAATTTTGGGGGGAACTTTTTTGGAAATTTTTTGAAAAGTTTTCCCACTTGGAAAGCCTAAACTAACCCAAGTTAACCAAACCTAACCCATTTGTTTGCTATATGGAGTTAATTGTGTGTAAAAACTTGTCTTGTTACCACCTTAAAGCACAATAATACCGGTTTGGCTAGGTTAGGCTAGTTTAGTTGCTTAACTTGGAAAAAAATTGCAAAAATTTTAAAAAATAAAATATAATCGGAAATTTTCCTTGAAAAGGAGATGACGTTAGGCTCGGTTAGGATGGGGTCGCGTGTTCAAATTAGAAAATTTTCAGAATCTATCTTGCTTAATTTTGTTTCTATTTTTTTCTCCAAAGCAGGGGCGTCGATTTGTATCCTTTTGTGAGGGCCATTGCTCCACCAATTTTGATCTTGGCCCCCTCAATGTTGATTTGGCCCCCCGAATAACCTATGCTATTTTTATGCTGAGAAGAAAGTTAAAGAAAATAAGAAAGAAAAAACACCATGCGACTTACATAGCGACTTCATGCCTACCAGACCACCATGCGACTTAGTTCATGCCAACCAGCACATTTTGTACATAAATGAAACAGATTTGTATTGGATAGTGGATTGACTCTCCACCTTTTGCTGCAAACTTGACAACTTTGTGGAAAAAACAAAGGAGTTGGATTTCCTTCCACTTTGCAAGCACGACTTGCATTATAAAAGCAACCTTAATCCTTGGCAACGCGGTACATAGTTTATCGTCGCTTTACCGAGGCTTATTGTACTGACGCACCCGAGCAGAAATCGGACATATTCCAAATTCGGTGGAGAAATTCGGCGCAGCCTGGCAATCGCACTCGTGACGTCACAGCTCAGAAATATTGGCCTATGGCGGCTGCAGAAGTGACAAACACCTGCTTGTAAGTTATATAAGGTCAAAGCCCATCACCAAATGTGTCTGGAGAGACTTGATAGACACTAGCGCGCAATAAATGCCATAAATCGTGGTGGGCGTTCCTCAGAACAGCCCAAATCGTAACATCCAAATAAAAAATTCCAGTTAAAAAAATTACAGCGCCTAAAGTCTAAATTTGAGGTTGCGGTAGACATATGTGACGGAGGTGAGACATTCGTGATGCAATTGCGCGCAGTGTTTAATTCGTAGCCCAATCTCATGTGATGTCGTACTGATTCGTTTTTGAACTTCGCACTTTCTGATGTATCTGCAGATTGGTGTGATTTTAAATAGTGAATAAATAGCCTGCTGCTATTTAATTCCGAAAGGAACAGTAGTTGAAGAAGTAGGCAGGTAAGTTTGAACAAGTTCAGTCCGTGCCTTTTTCTTGTTTGTGCTCAGGGTTTCCATGTTAATATCACATAACTACCACGTTTGTCTTCAAGAAGGGCTGTTTTTAGTTTACTTTTATTAATATTTTCACTCTACTGCCCTTAGTGCTTTTTCTGTCCAGGATTGGGGCACCTAGTGTTGGATTTCCGTCCAGGGGTTGTCACGCCTTTTGGTAAATTGTTTAATATAACGAAGAATGGCTCTTAGATGCTCCTGCGTTTTAGACATTGTGTATAAATAAAATATATATACGACCTTCAATATACCAGGAGGTGCTGAGTTGACATCAAAAGTAACGATAAGGGTTGTACTTTATTGCTCAACGTTTCGGCCAGTGGCCATCGTCAGGAGTGATTAAAAAAGCTCAAGTTTAAACAATTGAAATAATCACGCGGGATAAAAAGCGTGCAAAAAGACACGTGAAATGCAGAGAAGCCTCCTCAGTGGTGCAGACACTCGCAGAAACTCCAAACCAGAAACAAACTATGTCAAGAAGGAATCCTCTGAGGAAGCCCGAGCCGATGGTCCATATACATATCGATGCATACACTCACGCACATATATAGACATATATCCAATATAACGCGTAATATATACTATGTATAATTTATGTTTATGTAATTTTATGTAATATACCAAGAAGTCGTTTGCGTGTTTAGTTGCGGCCGTAGATTAGGTATATGTAGAGATTCGAGGACCTTCAGATCCGCGTTGTCCCTGGCTGTTGCTAGAATTTCTACTTTGAAGTTTGTGTTAGTGTCGCTGTGTTCCATGTTAGAATGTTTGTCGATCATGTGTTCGCCTAAAGGAGTGTATCCTCTCCGAAGTCTGGCATCTCCCAAGTGCTCACTGTACCTATCCCTGATGTTACGTTTGGTTTCACCGATATAAAATGTTCCAAGACAGCGATTGCACGTTATTTTGTACACTACGTTTTTTCGTGTACATCTACCTTTGAGCCCGTTGATACCGGTGTGGCACGTTCTCCTACCAGCAGGGCATGGCGGCATTTCCAGGGCTGAGCGGACCAGATAAGATTTCAGCGTAGGTCCGCTAGTCCAGGCTACCCTAACATGGTTTAGATGAGACGAACGGATGGCTGCGTTTACCGTAGTGTACAAAATAAAACGTAATAAACGTAAACGTACGCTACGTTAAACGTAGTGTACAAAATAACGTGCAATCGCTGTCTTGGAACATTTTATATCGGTGAAACCAAACGTAGCATCAGGGATAGGTACAATGAGCACTTGGGAGATGCCAGACTTCGGAGAGGATACACTCCTTTAGGCGAACACATGATCGACAAACATTCTAACATGGAACACAGCGACACTAACACAAACTTCAAAGTAGAAATTTTAGCAACAGCCAGGGACAACGCGGATCTGAAGGTCCTCGAATCTCTACATATACCTAATCTACGGTCGCAACTAAACACGCAAACGACTTCTTGGTATATCACATAAAATTACATAAACATAAATTATATATAGTATGTATTACGCGTTATATTGGATATATGTCTATATATGTGCGTGAGTGTATGCATCGATATGTATATGGACCATCGGCTCGGGCTTCCTCAGAGGATTCCTTCTTGACATAGTTTGTTTCTGGTTTGGAGTTTCTGTGAGTGTCTGTACCACTGAGGAGGCTTTTCTGCATTTCACGTGTCTTTTTGCAAGCTTTTTATCCCGCGTGATTATTTCAATTGTTTAAACTTTAGCTTTTTTAATCACTCCTGACGATGGCGACTGGCCGAAACGTTGAGCAATAAAGTACAACCCTTATCGTTACTTTTGATGTCAACTCAGCACCTCCTGGTATATTGAATGTCGTATATATATTTTATTTATACACAATGTCTAAAACCCAGGAGCATCTAAGAGCCATTCTTCGTTATATTAAACAATGTTATAACAGTCGCGACCTCACCGAAGAAATGGCCCATTTTGCACTTTTGCATCAAAAGCTAGGACGTGTCGAAGAACGGATCATCTTCCTCATCAACTGCAGACAGGAAAGGCTCTACCCCAGATTCATAGTCTCCAAGGTTTCAATTCATCACAGCTCCAGTAGCCAGCGAGTCCGTAAACAAGTTAGCAAACTGCAAGCTATCATGCTACGAGAAGAGATTTCTGATGCTTACAGACATCGGGCTTATATGGGAAGAAGTCTGCGCCGTTTTGGGCGGTGTTTGTCCTGCAGTTGTCCAGATTGGTGCTGGTTGTTAGAGCAGTGCCACTCTCTCCTTCGTCATGAAAGAAGCGCTTGCAGACAAAGGTTAGTCAAGAAATTCGAATCGCTTCAGAAGCAGAGTCTAGTAGACAGCAGCAGCTCAGGCCGTGGTCTTGCACCAGGGAACGGGTCTCTGTCAAGCACTTGTCTCCCGGGAAGTACCCTCCTGCAGGCACCGTGTTCAAGTCACTTGCCTGAAAATGGCCAGAGGATTGAGTCTTCTTCAAGTTCAAGTTCAAGTGTTGCAGCAACGGAAGAAGAAGTCTCCAGTTCGACGGCTCGGCCCAATCAGAGCCCTAGGGACGCCACTTCACTACCCCTAGAAACCCGTCATCTCTTGCCTGAGGAGTCAGAGGAGGACAAACATTGCGGCCCAGTGGAAACAGCTGTTTGTAGGGATGGTGGTGCGTCACCCCGTGGTGTTGTTGATTTTCGCTGCTGTTCGGACAGGGTCTGGTGCGCTTCGTTGTTCAGTGCGTTCGTGCCCAGCGTTGTGACTGTTTGGAACTTTGGGTGGGCTTTGGCTATGCGTGGGTGGTTTCTGTGTTTGATGATCTCCAGCGTTGTTTCTGGAGTCAGAAACTGCAGCGTGAGGCCAGCAGCTGACCGCAGCGCACCACAGGAGGACGAACTTCGCCTAGGCACACATTCATCGTACCAACCACCTACGCCACTCCCGGATACAAGTAATTTACTCCACCACGCGGCTACTAGTGGAGAGAGCTCGGGTAATTGCATTACTTCTCGCACCCACGGTACGGTCACCAACGGCGATGGCACTGAACAATATCGTACAAATCGCACGTCTAATCTAAGTAAGTTACCTCTAGACTCAGATATCTTGGGATTGCTTGACAAAGGCCCCAATTTTGCGTTAGCTCAGAAAGTGGATCGTAGCTGCTTGGAAAAGGCAGAATCAGGCGTAGAAAGGGCGATCTATGGTTTGCGGTGGAGGAATGTGAGGGACACGAAACAGCAAACTGTACCTCAGGTACCGCAGGCAGTCTTATCACAAAGCACCTCTAGCACAGGTTATTTAAAGCTTCGCCCCATGTTTCCCGACACTCCTGCACACCAGCCACCGAGAGCCACAACTCAAATAGAATCTGAGTTGAAAGGTTTAAAAACAAAAGTGCTAAAATCATATAAATATCACAACAAAGCATCGAACAACATGTCGGACAATTATGCGAAACAGAGGGAAGTACTTCGGGAAATGAAAAACAACGATAATGTAATAGTAAAGCCGTCAGATAAATGCAAAGGATTCGTCGTGCTAAACAAAACGGATTACATTGAGAAGGCCAGGAAAATAACGGACGATTATCAGAGCAGTAGCAGTATCCTCGTAGCAGTAAATGGTTTCGGGATGCATGTACCGGTATGTCTGCGAAGGTTGTGTCAAATTTTCAGACGAATCGGAGAACATTCGTGAATTCGCTTCGCAATGCGTTGTTGAATGGGACGCTTGTGCTACCTGATGAAATGCGTCATCGATAGAGGTCAGGTCACGCAGTGTGCTGCTTCTTGTGTTGCTAGTGTATGCATCAGTGTTGAGATAGTCTACATTCAATGCTTCGTTTGGCCCATATACGGTACCCAAGTGGACTACTTTCTTTTTCTGAATTTCATAAAACCTGACCTGAGGTCAAACGCTTGCGCTGACGGGCACGTGCTCGGATATGCTGCGTCCTTCCTCGGTGGGCGATTATTCGACGCTAATATCCATCGGATAAATGTATTTAGGAACATTTTATTCGGTACACCGTGATTTTCCCATAGGGTGTAATGTTAAAGTCCTCGTTGACCTGAGGTCAAATGGTGACCTCGAATGACCAGTTCACTTGGTGTGCTGTATGCCACCATGATAACGGTGGCACAAGCGTTTGAATCATTCCAATAAGTGAATTATCCGGCAAGTTATGCGGTACCCCTGATTTGACACGGCTGACCTTTTCGCCTCTGAAGCCGAAATGGTTCGTTATAGCAGAAAATGGTTTCGGGATGCATGTACCGGTATGGCTGCGAAGGTTGTGTCTAATTTTCGGACGAATCGGAGAACATTGGTGAATTCGTTTCTGAATGCGTTGTTGAATGGGACGCTAGTGCTACCTGATGAAATACGTCATCGATAGAGGTCAGGTCACGCAGTGTGCTGCTTCTTATATTGCTAGTGCATGCATCAGTGTTGAGATAGTCTACATTCAATGCTTCGTTTGGCCCACATACGGTACCCAAGTGGACTACTTTCTTTTTCTGAATTTCATAAAACCTGACCTGAGGTCAAATGCTTGCGCTGACGGGCACGTGCTCGGATGTGCTGCGTCCTTCCTCGGGGGGCGATTATTCGACGCTAATATCCATCCGATAAATGTATTTAGGAAAATTGTATTCGGTACACCGTGATTTTCCCATATGGTGTAATGTTAAAGTCCTCGTTGACCTGAGGTCAAACGGTGACCTCGAATGACCAGTTGACTTGGTGTGCTGCATGCCACCATGATAACGGTGGCACAAGCGTTTGAATCATTCCAATAAGTGAATTATCCGGCAAGTTATGCGGTACCCCTGATTTGACACGGCTGACCTTTTCGCCTCTGAAGCCGAAATGGTTCGTTATAGCAGAAAATGGTTTCGGGATGCATGTACCGGTATGGCTGCGAAGGTTGTGTCTAATTTTCGGCGAATCGGAGAAGATTGGTGAATTCGTTTCTGAATGCGTTGTTGAATGGGACGCTAGTGCTACCTGATGAAATGCGTCATCGATAGAGGTTAGGTCACGCAGTGTGCTGCTTCTTGTGTTGCTAGTGCATGCATCAGTGTTAAGATAGTCTACATTCAATGCTTCCTTTGGCCCAAATATGGTACCCAAGTGGACTACTTCCTTTTCCTGAATTTCATAAAACCTGACCTGAGGTTAAACGCTTGCGCTGACGGTCACATCCTCAGATGTGCTGCGTCCTTGCTCGGTGGGCGATTATTCGACGCTAATATCCATCCGATAAATGTATTCAGGAAAATTGTATTCGGTACACCGTGATATTCCCATAGGGTGTAATGTTAAAGTCTAAGTTGACCTGAGGTTAAATGGTGAGCTTGAAGGTGACATGCTTGGATGTGATACTTTCTTGTCCGATGGGATATTTTTTGGTGCTAATGTCCATCCGATGAATGTATTTAGGAGGGTATTATCAGGTACCCCGTAGATCGCAATAATGCATGGTCAAAACAGTATTTTGCGCGAATATAGGTCAAACTATGAGATTGTAGGCCAGATGCTTCAATGTGCCGCATCCATGGACCATGACCAATGTCTGGGTGTTTTTTCGTCGTGCCAAGTAAAATTTTGCGGAAATTATCGGGTACACAAGAATTTGGTATAGTTGCATTTTTAGGGCTTTTTTGGCGAACGGTGATGAATCAGTGGCCATAATGGGTCATTTTGATTGATGTCCTCTATGTACGTGCTATGTAGACTATGACCTGCAAAAATCAGGTATATCCAATGTGCCACCATGACTTTATTCGGTACCCAGTACATAGATATAGTGCATGAATAAAGCCAACTTCGGTGACCTGAGGTCAAACTATGACATTGAAGTTCACGTAATTCGATGTGCTGCATCTTTGATGGACAGCGGACATCTAGGCGTTGGAATCATTCGGCTAAGTGAAATACTTCGAATTTTATACGGTACACCGTTTTTGACCCGAGTGACTTCTCTGGACCTCTGGAGATTGAATCGCTCGTCCTACTGAAGAATCGTTGTTTGCCTTACTTTTGCAAGCGACGAAGATCATATCCTGAAAAAAATGAACGAATTCGAAGAGTATGTGAATAGGATGCTGAATGCGAATGCGAATGGGTTGCTAATATCATGGACATCAAAACCTTCGAATTCCACGCCGTCACGCCCATTGTTATCGCTGTGCTGTACAGTTTTGTAAATTATGTCGTTGAGAAGGTATTGAAGCTGGGAAGCTCTAACCAGGCAGGCTGTAATCACAGAAGACAACTTTGTAGGAAGAAAATACATATTAAAACATCATTCCTCCAATTTCATATGGGGCATCGGTGTTGTTTGGTATGCTTGTGAGGGGGAATTTGCCCCCGCAATGTTGGCTTTGCTCCATGGGCGTAAGTTTCTGAAAATTATTGGGGGACCAGTGACGTACCTATATTTGCTTTAAAGGGAGGGGGACAAACGTATTTTGAGGGGGTCCAACTACTCAATAAAGTCTTCCAATTTCGACCACTATTTTGCCAAAGAGGACCTTTTTAAGTAAAATAATTAGTGATCAACTGAATTATCCTGTGGAGGAGCCTAATTTACCACTATCGTTTCTGATTCGTCGGATTTCAACCCTAGCTCCCCCACCCTGTTCGAATGTAATCTTTTGGTATCCCTTGATAAGTCACCTCGCACTGCTGAAATTACACCTACACAAATCACTTTTAAATGTAAAATTTCCCAATTTCAAACATTCCAGTTCATAGTGCCCGGTCGCCACGACGCCAACGTCAGTGCACGAGCACACCCATCTTGCGCATTCGGCGCATTCGCCACACTACGTGCGATGCTACGGATTCTGCTGGGCCTCCTACGCTTTGCTAATTGCTGCCACATGATAGACTTGCGCCATATCTGACGTGATAGAATGCTTCGTATGGGCGTTCGCGAAAATTCGATTACTTAAATTCGATCATTAGTTTCCCTACTTCCAGTATTTTATGGTGAAGAAATGCCGATACCCGCTGAGCTTTGATGCACCTCATATCTTTGATTAAACATGCTTCCAGGTTGGCTACCGAACCGAGGCCCTGCCTGAGCGTATTTCTTTGGACCCGTTTCGTATTTCTTCGTCTACGGATGTGTCTTAGGGCGACAATCCATTTTTGTTAGAAGCCCAACGCATTTTCGAAACCCCTGCTCGTTTTCAGGCCCTTGTGCGCTCGTATGGCCCCTGTATGCCTTGAGAGCTTCCGGTGTTTTTTTGTTTTGTTTTTAGAGTTCCCGGTATATATAGTTATGGCTGCAACGCATGTTTTCGTGCCCTGTCGCTTTTTGCGAGACTGCGCTTTGGAGAGCCAGTCGCATTTTCGGTCCCCGTTGTGCTCTTAGGGTCCCGCTGTGTTGTTTGTGGCTTCTGGCGCACATTTGTGGGGCCCAAGTACGATTTTGGGGCTTCGGTGCGATTTTTCTGGGTCCAAGCGCGACTTATCGCGCACAGGCGCGTGGTTCCGGGACCCAACGCCAGTTATCTGGGCTCAACGCGATTGTTGTAGATCTCTTCTGAATTTTCTTTAACTTCCGAATGCCGGCCTGATTTTTGGAGTCCCTGGCGCCATGTTTTTGTATCTCACCTCGATTTTCTTCGAGCTCCGGTATGTTTTTCGATGCCGTACGCGATTTGTCAAGGCATCTGATGACATGTTTGGTGCTCCAGAACCATTGTCCTGACCCGGACTTTTTTGGAATCCCTCCTTATTTTGGAGGGCTCCGGCTATATTTTTCGGATACCGATGCGACTTTGGGGACTTTGGGGGTGCCTATGTGGGGCCCTAGACGCCAATTGTTGGCAGCCCCGACGTTAATTTGTGATGCCCAGACCAAATTTGTGATAATACCGATGGGAATTGTGGGTCCAAGCGCGAAATTTGGTGCGACCGGTTCGAGTTTGCGGAGCGCGCTGTACTTAGCTGTGACCCCAACGCGATCTTGGCGGTTCCTGTTGCAGATTTTTGTGCTTCGGAGCGAGTTTTCTGGGGCCCGCCGTATTTACTTGGAGCCCCTACGCTAATTCTGGTGGACGGACGCGAATTTGTGTGGCCCCAGCGCGACTTTTGGGGGCCTCGACTCGATTTTTGGGAGCATATCTCTCTTAGGAGGGAGGTGGCATTTGCCCATTTGATGTGTCACTGCGGCCACCGAAGGATTTTTTTTCAGCCGATGGCACCTTTCGGAGTATAAATGCCCTCCGGGTAATTTTTTCCGGACCTGTTCTTAATTTTCCGGTGCTGGGGTCGATTTGATCGAGTCTCGGTGTGAATTTTTGGACATCGAGTACTATTTTTTTATAGGCCCTTGTGTGATATTTTTGGGTCCTGGCACGATTCTTCGATCTCCAGGCGCGATTTTTTTCCGTGCCCTGACACGTTTTTATCCAGTGCCCAACGGGTTTTGGGGGAACTTTGACCCGATGTTTTGGGGCGCAGAGTGACATTCCGGTTGATAATTAATTTTGGGGGCAGCTGTAACCTTTGGGGTCCAGGCGCGACCTTTTTGGTCCCCAGTGAGATTTTCAAGGGCTGCGACGCGACTTTTTTTAGTCCAATGTAATCTTTTGTGTCCCGACGTCATTTGCTTGGATCCCTAGCGCGAGTTTTAGCGACCTCGACACTTTGTGGGTGTCCAATACGTTTTGGATGCTTTTGGTGTCATTGTTGGGGCCCCAGAGTGATTATCCATGTCCGGATTGTTTTTCGTTTCCCCGGCTTCATTTGTGTCCCAATGATACTGTTCGGGAACGGTACGACCCATCGAGCCCCTAGCGTGATTTTCATGGTCCGGGCGTGAATTTTGGTACCCCCTAGGCTCAGAGTGACTTTTAGGGGCCCCGGCAGGATCTTTTGGGGCCATATCGTGATTTTCAAGTACCCCGGCACGACTCCTGACATTTCAGGGGCTTCTTGGAAATTATAGGCCTCCTCTCGCGTCTTAGGGGTCTCGTCTCATTTCCTGGAGCCTCTTTACCGGTTTTGGACGTCTTCTCGTGCGTCCTACCCTCCTCCATATTCAATGGTCCGCCTCTCCTGTTTTTGAGGGCCTCCTCCCACATCCTGGGGCCCCTTTAACATGGCATGGGGCTTCCTCTCATGTTCTAGGGGCATCCTCTGCCAAATTAGGGGCCTCCTGCCATGCCTCGTGAGCCTCCTCCTTTGTCCTCGCAAAGCTTACCCGTCTTGAGGGATCTTCAATTTTGGAAACCTCGCCTCCTGCCATACCTGGTACCTACCACTCACATCTTAAGGGCCTTCTCTCATTTCCTGGGAATTCCTTCCGGTCGTCGGGCCTCATTCGGCCCTGGAGACCTCCTACTCCATCTCGAGGGACTCCTCTCGAGTCCAGCAGGGGCCTCCTTTTCTTTTCTAGAGGCTTTCTTCTTCAAATTAGGGGCCTCCTCTCACGTCTTTGGGGCCTCCTGTTCTACGTTTTGATTCTATCTTTGCCCATTTTAAGGGTGGCCTCTTGTCTCCTGGTGGACTCCTGTTCTCTTTCAGGTGCCTCCTCTTCCAAATTACAAGCGACCTTTCCTATCTCAGTTACCTTCTCATTTCCTGGGGACCTTCTTACCCGTTTTGAAGCCTTCTTTCTCGCCTGGAGCCATCCCTCTTATCAAATTGCCCTCCTCTCCTATTTTAGGGGCTTCATCGTTCATCAAAGGGTCTTATTTCCAATCTTATATCGTCCTCTTCCGAAATAAGTGCTTCCTGCCACTTTTCTGGATCATCCTTTTCTATCTTGGTGGAACCTTACCCGTTTTGGGGACTGCTTTTGCGTCTCCGAAACCTCATCTCATATCCACTGGCTTTCTCTTCCGTCTTTGGGCCTGCTCTCATTTTATGAGGTCTCCCTTCCCGTATTGGGCCTCCTTTGCAATCATGGGAGCCTCTTTGCAATCCTGAGGGTCTCCTTTGCAATCCTGGGGCATCCTTTGCAATCCTGGGGGCCTCCTTTGCAATCCTGGGGGCCTCCTTTGCAATCCTGTGGTCCTCCTTCGCAATCCTGAGGACCTCCTTTGCAATCCTGGGGGCCTCCCTTGCAATCCTGGGGCCCCCTTCGCAATCCTGATGGCCTCCTTTGCAATCCTGGGGGCCTCCTTTGTAATCCTGGGGGCCTCCTTTGCAATCCTGAAGTCCTCCTTTGTAATCCCGGGGGCCTTCTTTGCAATCCTGTGGCCTCCTTTGTAATAATAGAGGCCTCCTTTGCAATCCTGGGGGCCTCCTTTGCAATCCTGGGGGCCTCCTTTGCAATTCTGGGGGCCTCCTTTTCAATCCTGGGGGCCTCCTCTGTAATCCTGGAGGCCTCCTTTGCAATCCTGGGGGCCTCCTTTGCAATCCTGGGGGCCACCTTTGCATTCCTGGGGTCCTCCGTGCCAATTGTTGGCACTCTCTTGATTTCTGGGGCCTCCTACCCTCTCCTAGGTGACTCCTTCTTCAAATTAGGGGCCTCCTCTCACGTCTTGGAGGCCTCCTCTCATGTCTTGTCGGCCTCCTCTCACGTCTTGGATGCCTCCTCTCATGTCTGGTCGGCCTCCTTGCTCACCTTTTTCCTGTGCATTTCCGGATAGGGGCCTCCTCAAATTTCAGGGGCGGCGCCCCCCCCAGTCTCACGGCAGGGGGGCGACTGCCCCCTCTGCCCCCTCCCCCGGTGGCGACGTCCTTGCTTGTACGGCTTGGACCCCCGCGCGTTCGCCCAGGGCCCTTTCTGACGGCGCGAGATCATCTCCGGTAACTAGGAGCCCATCTGTCATCCCATGGGCCGTCTTTAACGATACAG
>JAOTOM010001959.1:82500-85678 GCA_034440615.1 Ashinkailepas kermadecensis | reverse complement strand
GCCGTTGGCGACTGGTCAGGCAAGGTCGAGGGCGCAGGCGGTCGTGGCAGATTATATAGATACTTAAGGCTTCCAATCAAAACTGTGCTATGGAACTGGTATTCCCTATTTGGAGGTCTTTTCAGGTTCAACGCAATAAGCGTGCGATTACACGTAGTATTGGCACTGAACCTGTAAAGTCTCACTAACAACAGTTCGAACTGAATGTTCTTGAAAAATCATAAGCATTTCCAGTCGGAAATCCACTGTCACATGACAATTTCCCACGATGTAGTATTGACAATGTATGCAAGTAAAACACTGTATATTTTATATTGGTAGCAATCACTAGGAGCAAACGATGCCACTTCTTGTAAGCCCGTCGGCGCCGCTACCAAGCAACTCAGCAAACACAAACCATAAGAAGCGTCACGTTGCCAGTGGCCGCAACAAGGCGAAGATGATTAGGTGACAACCTTGACCAGGTGCTGAGCAATCAATCTCAAGCAGTGTGAGCTACCAATGCATATATTCATTTCAACAATTAGTACGTTCATGCATATTGTCCATACGACAGCACCGCACGTGTGGAGCAGGTTTACCAGAATCGGCACTGGAGTCACAGGAGTTCACCAAACCTCATCACGCTGGTCACCACAATCCAATCTTGGTCCACGCCATCATCACAGACCAAGCATCTGTGCACAGCAGCTGCCAGACAGCGTGTAGCTACCACACGGACTCGGCCAGAGTGCCCAACAAAAACACAAACTTGAAATACTCGAATGAATGCAATGCTCCGTTGTGGTCTGTCTCCTGCTCTATGTCCATCGTGAAGGACCTGAGCGGGTAATGTGCGAAGGATGCAGTTCTCAACCTAACGTGAACGACTGCGTCTCCAGGTAGACACACCTATTGTCGTGATGTGGCTGATATCAGCTGCGTCTCCAGGTAGACACACCTATTGTCGTGATGTGGCTGATAACGGCTGCGTCTCCAGGTAGACACACCTATTGTCGTGATGTGGCTGATATCAGCTGCGTCTCCAGGTAGACACACCTATTGTCGTGATGTGGCTGATAACGGCTGCGTCTCCAGGTAGACATACCTATGGTCGTGATATGGCTGATGTCGGCTGCGTCTCCAGGTAGACACACCTATTGTCGTGATGTGGCTGATATCGGCTGCGTCTCCAAGTAGACACGCCTATTGTCGTGATGCGGCTGATATTGTGATATTGAAGATGTGTCCCTTGAAGCGCTTTCATCCTGGGCTCACCTGAATTAGTTCACCTGTGCTGTGAGAGGCTTGCGTTCATTGTACGCAACCATCTCGCTTCAAGGTTCGTCGAGATGGTTTGTTTGTTAGTTTGTTGAGTGGAACAGCTTAGGCACGATGACGGCTGGGGTGGGTCTACTCTGTTGCCCAGGGTTGTTGCCGTGCCCATGTTCCGAAACTACTGAACCGAATTTCATCAAACCTTCACCAATCGATACAAAGGGGTCGATTTCCGTGGGACTTTTGAATATGGTGACTCTCACCGATACTTAAAGCTGTTAAATTACCCCTTAAACTTGGAGCGGCCATTTTGAATCCATTTTGAAAATGCTGCGGTGCCCATGCTCCTAAACGACTCGACTGAATTTCATGAAACCATCACCAATCGATGCAGCATAGTCGATTTACTTGGGACTTTAAAATATGGTGACCTTGACCTTGGCCTAAGGTCGCAAAATAAGTACATCTTTATTGGCAATAATTGCGGTGCCCATGCTCCTAAATTACGGAACCGAATTTCATGAAACCTTCACCAATCGACGTGACATGGTCGATATACTTGGGACTTTTGAATATGGTGACCTTGGCTTTAGGTCAAGGTCACTAAAAAAGCACAAAACATTTTTAAAGACTTTTTACCACGCCCATACTCCGAAACTACTGAATGTAATTTCATGAAACCTTCGCCAATCGACGTGACGTGATCGATATACGTAGGGCTTTTAGTATGGTGACCTTGACGTTAGGTCAAGGTCACCAAAATACACAAAATCCTTTTTGAGGAAATTTGCCACGCATATACTCCGAAAGTACTGAACCGAATTTGATGAAACATTCACTAATCGACGTGGAATGGCCGATATACTCCAAACGTTTGAATATGGTGGCCTTGGCCTTAGGTGAAGGTCATCAAAAGTGCATAAAACTCCTTTTTAGGGTTGTTGCGCCGCCCATGCTCCGTAAGTACTCAACCGAATTTCATGAAACCTTCACCATTCGACGCGACGTGATCGATATACTTGGGACTTTTCAATATGGTGACCTTGGTCTTAGGTCAAGGTCATCAAAAGTGCATAAAACTCTTTTTGAGGGTTGTTGCGCCGCCCATGCTCCGCAAATACGCCACTAAAATTCATGAAACCTTCACCAATCGACGCGACGTGGTCGATATACTTGGGACTTTTCAATATGGTGACCTTGACCTTAGGTCAAGGTCATCCAAAGTGCATAAAACTCGTTTTGAGGGTTGTTGCGCCGCCCATGCTCCGCAAGTACGCAACCGAAATTCATGAAACCTTCACCAATCGACGCGACGTAGTCGATATACTTGGGACTTTTTAATATGGTGACCTTGGTCTTAGGTCAAGGTCATCAAAAGTGCATAAAACTCTTTTTGAGGGTTGTTGCGCCGCCCATGCTCCGCAAATACGCCACTAAAATTCATGAAACCTTCACCAATCGACGCGACGTGGTCGATATACTTGGGACTTTTCAATATGGTGACCTTGACCTTAGGTCAAGGTCATCAAAAGTGCATAAAACTCGTTTTGAGGGTTGTTGCGCCGCCCATGCTCCGCAAGTACGCAACCGAAATTCATGAAACCTTCACCAATCGACGCGACGTAGTCGATATACTTGGGACTTTTTAGTATGGTGACCTTGGCCTTAGGTCAAGGTCATCAAAAGTGCATAAAACTCGTTTATGCACTTTTGATGACCTTGACCTAAGGCCAAGGTCACCATATTGAAAAGTCCCAAGTATATCGACCACGTCGCGTCGATTGGTGAAGGTTTCATGAATTTCGGTTGCGTACTTGCGGAGCATGGGCGGCGCAACAACCCTCAAAACGAGTTTTATGCACTTTTGATGACCTTGACCTAAGGCCAAGGTCACCATATTGAAAAGTCCCAAGTATATCGA